>CM060968.1:75590606-75860606 GCA_030765045.1 Tenodera sinensis
TAAAAATATTATTTTGGGTTAAGGTGCATCAAAGCATTCCTTTAGGTTGAAAGTAAACTAAGATCTGTTACATTGACATGATTTCCTATATCCACTCTTCCATAAGCCGTATTTTTTTTTAAAAAATCTTCTTTCTACTTCATGTAAATGGAGATGAGCGTTTGTAGGAATAACTTGTTACACATTTCGTTGCAGATACAAGGAGAATACAACAGACGTAAGTAATATTTAAACCCACCCACTATACTGGCTTTGAAATTTCGCTGTCTATGCAAGACTACTTGAATTTTCATGAAAATATCTTCTGTCCCAGAGGTACCGACCTAACAAAGAAAGCAGAAAAGATTGCGAAAAAACATCTTTGTTCCTCTATATAGCCTCCTTCCAATTCGATACACTTTTCCCAGTGATGCTCAGTAGCTTCGATACCCTTTGAGAACCGTCAAGCTGTGCAAAATAGTCATCAACTGCAGGCTCCACTTCTTCATTATTGGCAAATCTTATACCACCAAACCATTTCTTCAAGTTTACAAACAGAAACTAATTAGAGGGAGCTAAATCTGGCGAATTGGGAGCATGAGGAAGCAATTCAACTGATGTTGGTCATGGCATTAATGGATGTGTGAGGTAGGAGTGCAATGTCTTGATAAAACAAAACTTGATTTCATCACCTTCATCACTCAAACACTGCAACAAGTTCGCTATCATGCTCGCTCACTCCCCTTTCAATCCACTGTTTCGACTGTTCCTTCATCTCTGGTGTGAAGTGATGGACCCATGTTTCCCTCATGTTTATGAATCAACAAAAAACCGCAGCTTTATTACATCCAAACATCTCCAAACACTCAACTAAAAGATACTTACGACGCTGTTTTTGTTCCACTGTGAGGAAATGCAGCACTTAACTTGTGAACAGCTTTTTCATGTCCAAATTTTCATAAGTATGTGATGTACAATACATTTTGAAATGCCCGCATGTCTGTTAGCTCACGCAATTTCAGTCGACGTTCATTTGGTCGCTCACTGCGATGTCCGTTTTGGCAACTCGTACGGCCTCACTTATGTAAACTCTGTACCCATATTTCCCTGCTCTAAACGAAGCAGCAGACTTCCTCAGAGCAGAATCTAGTTCAGCTTTAATATTAGATGACCTTTCAAATGAAAGAATTGCATCAGATAGCAATGACGAGTTTTAGCCATGTTTACAAATTCGATGAGAGCATTCATTCTTGGTGATTGCCAAATGGATACTAAACAACGTAGCAATACCAAACTTCAAACTTTAGCTTTATAAGGTTGGTACTTTATATCATAGTCATTTTTGGACAATAACGCACCCCCCCCCCCCCTTCTATAGGTCGGGTGCTTCTGGAACAGCTAGAGCGATGTTTGAAAAAGTAAATTAAAAACGACAAATTTTCCGGGCAAAGAGTAGTAAATCTTAAAAACCTTAATGTAACATCTTTGGAAGATGCTGAACTTAATCACTAATTTTAGCATTTAATGGAGTTTCCGTCTTTTAGTTGTGTTGATCAGACATACGTGCAGGCATGCCCTCAGCTTTCTGTAAAAGGTCTGACAACTAAATTTCCGTGAAGATTCGACATCCACATTTTGGGTGGAAAGCAATACTTTCTGTATTTACTAAAGGAAGTACTGGAAAAAGTAACAATGCCTTGTTTTATTTTTGCCTCAATAGTGTGTTTCCATTAAATATTCGGCTTTGAAATCTTAGATGGAATACATTACATACTTCCACTCATTTACGATAAGATATATGGTAGAGAATAGAATAGGAATAGGAGACATACGGAGGGAGTTGGATAGTGAAGCCAGGTTTATTGTTCCTATGCCTTCAAGGGGCACCCCGGGAGGAAGGATGGGGCGAGAGCAGACACCGGGTGGCCAGATCCAGAGTAACGGTATAGATATTCACAGAGGTCCCTAAGGTTTCCTAAGTTTGACGGCACCTCAAAGACTTTAGATATTCCCGTCCTAATTTAGGTGGTAGAGAAAGTAAACAGTAGTGACTTACAACTTGAAAAAGAAAAGCATTTGAAAATTTTAAGCGAATAGCTAAGGATATCTTGGGAATATTGCACGTTAGAAAAACAAGTGGTTTAACAAATGATATGCTTTGTCGAAGTCCACTATTATGTTGTGTATTTACCTATTTGTTACGGTTTACCGATATACAGCAGTCATTCAGAATCAAGAGCATGTTACAGTCTGCTTGCAGAAAATTCAATACTATGCACATTTTGTTATGCAGAACACAAATTGTGTGTTACAGGTTTTCAAGCGGTAACCGATGGACTCTGAAGCTCATCTCGGAATGCCGGAGTTTTCTGTCAAGCTCCTTGAGTTTTCCGGACTTCTGGCTCCGTCTAAGCGGTCTACAAAACATATTGTCAGTCAATTTATGTTCTACTGCACCTATCTCAATACCCTATTACTGATGCCAGCATGTATCACTATGGCTGCGACTCACCCCGAAAACTTCCCTTTGGTCACCAAAAGCATATTTATATTTTTGGTCACCACTATAACCTTTTTGCCAGCAGGTTTCTTTGCATTGCAGAACAAAGAAACTCTGAAACTATTGGATGCTTTGTTCAGAACAGCAGAAGAAAAACGAGGTAAACCTCATTTCGACATTCTGGCTAATGCTGACCGAACACTAGCAATAATATCAAAATTGCTCATTGTGGCTGGTTGCGTAGCAGGTGTTGGTTGGTGCCTTCTGCCCTTTTTTATATATTTTGTTGACTTGTATCTAGCAGCTGATGACAAAAAGCCAGAACTGAGTTTGCTCTATGAAATCTGGTTACCTTTTGAATCGCAGAGTACTCTACTTTTCTTCTTAATTTACATAATGCAATCTAGCGTAGTAATCTGGGGACTGGCTTTCAACTTCGGTATTGTTGTTTTGTTTCTAACAAGTATTACATATTGCTCTGCATGTTTCAAAATACTGCAGAACTGTTTGGAGGAGATAGATGTTCTTATTCCAGTCCAAGATGTACCACGTATTGACGACGTTGCTGACAATTATCCTTCACCACCAAATGACATAACTATTTCTCCCATTAATCAGAATGTTTCAGAAGAAAAATATTTAATTGTCTCTGTAAAAGATCATCAGAAGGCTATAAGGTGAGGTTAACTACTCTGAATTACTTTCATTAAAATTTTGCTGATCATAAGGTTAAAAGCAAAATTTTCAAATCAGATTTAATAAGATACTATAACGCCATATTCTGCTTACTAAAAAAATATTGATTTTAATAAAAAATTAAATTCTCTGTTTGTTTCAGCACAGTTTTGTCGTTTACACATAATTTATATGAATTTGTACTGAAAGAACTGATCTCAAGTTCGCTGTACATATTTTACTTCTTGATAGATCCAACTTCTAACAAACCAGGTTTGTTAATGCACTTGTTTCATTACTTTCAGTTTGGTGGATGACCTGAACGCTGTCTACAGCACAGTCGTACTAATGACCTTTTTCTTTGTGGAGATTGGAATTGCCATTATGATCTTTCTAATAGTTGAGGTAAAATACATGGGTTTTAACTTTGGTATTAATACTATATTACTTATAACACTTTTTCACTGCTTTTCCATAGTTTACTTAATAAAAAAGTTCTGATATTCTGATTTTAGATATTTCTGAACTACTAAGTGCTTCATTTCTTACTTACTTGTTTGTGGATATTCTCTGTCTCCATATCTCTCCCCCTCTGTTACTCTCTTCGCTTGCAGTAAATGTAGATGTAGCTCAAAGATATTGCTAGCACAGTTCGAGTCAAGAAGGCCTTTGCTTTGCCAAAGTAACAACTGAGCATCGTTGTCCATACTCCAGTATTACCATGAAAAACAAGAAAAACAAGAAGAGCCCCGCTGGCGTCTTGCATAAGGACGCCACCTAAAAAATCAACATAAAGTTTGCCAGTAGCACGAGGCGCATCCAGAAACTATGTTTCCCTGGGGCCGTTTACAAATCAAAATACCATTTAATGGAAACATTTATTGGAAAAGATTGCTGAGCTGTTTTCAACATATTCACCAACAAAATTCAGATATGTATCATACCACATGTTGTATCTCTGTATGGTAGAAATCTGCCGCCGGGATTGGAACCACTATGTGACAGCCATCTCTGTCTCTCAGGTCTAAAATGCTGAGATTGATCGAACAGGAATTTCTTGAGTGTAGGAAAAAGAAATCACTGTAAGCAAGGTCCTAAATACGGGGTGGATAATCAAACGACTCGCTAAGAACTACTAGACATTAGCGAAGAATATAAACCAAACACCATAGGAGAAGGAGAAAAGATTCGGTACTTGGGAGGTACCTTTCAAGATACGTTAGCAGCTGATTCCAGCGCAGTCATAAAATGTCTTCAGAATAAACTGGAATCGTAAACTTTTTCAAATTTTCGAAAAATGATCAGGAGTTCACGGTTTTAAATACTTCCGTTTGTCCCAATTTTATATATCGTTTCATCACAACTAAATTTAAACATATTCCTAGAAAATTGTGGACTGATACAGACAAAATGTCAAGAACTTTCCTTAAGCAAATATACAATTTCCTGCAGATACGCCTGACGCAATGGTGTATTCGCAGAAATCATCCTGTGAAGCTAACATCCAGTGTATTAATGCCTGCATAAGTATAAAATTCAACATTTACTCACAAGGTAATTATTATTTATTTATGCCAACAAACTTACTGTTGGTGTTTTTAAACACACAAGCCGTGTGTGGGCAAGCGGAAGGTCTGTGGTTCAAATCCCAGTTGTGGCATTGAATTTTTAAGTTCCGGTTCTACCTCTTAAAATTTACTCACAAGTTGAAATCCACGAAAGAAATGTCCATTCCACAGTATCTGAAATACCTAAATGTTTCTGAAGCAACCAGCATAATCGAAATAATCTTTACGACCCATGAAAGATTCGGAAAGAAGTAGGACAGAGTGAGTTTATTAGTTGGTATCAGCTTTCTCAAAAACGAATTGGTTCGGAACGCACAGTCACAATTTTTGGGTCAAGAATTACGAAGTTCTTCTCTCTTGTGGGGAATGGTGTGAGGGTTGTTGTTGTAGTGTTTAACGCCCGCTTTTACTACTACGGCACCGCAGGCGATGGTGTGAGGGTGTCAAAATGTTGGACAGCGTATCAGCCTTTCTCTCGGTGTCGGGAGCTGAGTGGGATGGCCACGTCTGTGGCCCACATCCGGGAGTTCGTGGGATCAATCCCCGTGGCCGCGCACTCTGACATGGGTTTTACCGTAGTTTCTCCATGTCACTAGACGAATGCTGAGGTGCATTACATATTCCATATCACGGTTTCTTTTCCAGCATTTCTCTTTATTCCATTTCCTTATCGTCTTTAAGGTGTACTTTCAGGCGTGTAGTGTTGGCAGTGCCGGGCAGATGGCGCGGATGATTGCGCATGGTAACTGCTGTTCTCGGAGCTAGGTGGCGTTTGACCGGCCCTTGTCCTCTGTCGGGGGACGCTCAGTGCGACACCGGAATCGTGTTCTGATGGCTGCTTGGCGGGGCCTGGCGCCGGGATAAAGATATCTCAGCACTTGTTAGGGACTTCTTCGCGTCTCGATGGCCTGTTTAGCTGCAAACCTGTGTGGCACCTTCGGTTTCCTCATTTCATCCCTGCCTCCTGGGGGGTGGTAGCCGCAATAGATCTGCGTAGGTCGAAGTGAGCGAGGTGCCCCTTTTGTGTCTGTACCCTTTACCTACCCTATGGGCTGGGCAGGTCTTGAGCAATAACCTCTCTCAGCGTTGCCTCAGGGAGAAAGAAACACTTGCACATGACCTGGGGTCCTGTACATACGGCGAATTGCTGAGGAACTCTATCATCATGGGTTCCGATCTTTCTTCTCTGTAGAGTTACGAAGAAACAACTTTACGCTATATGAATTCGTGTATGCCTAGCGGTAAATGGTAGTTGTCGCAGAGTTCAGAAAGGTTAAACCCCGCGATTAAAATGTACATTTATGCAATATATTACCAGAGCTAACAAACTTCAGAGGATATTAAAAGTGTACTCACAAAAAAATAGTGTTTTTTTTAATGTAATGTGAAATATATGACTAAATTATTTATTGTGAGTAGAAGTTCCTATTTTACAATCAAGCTTAAATGCTGCTTTCCGTTCCTATATGTTTATACCCCAAGAGGAGTTTCTAAAGAGATCAAATTCAGGAAAATCTCTTCCTAATTTAAGTAGGATATTGAATATTTATTATAGACTAATTTCACAGCCAAGTAAAGGCATATTCAATACAGAAAAGTACATTTCTGTCTACATTTTCATGTGCATCTCCTAGATAGCGTACACATGCATATGACAACCAAGAGATCGTCCCATAAGACAATTTTCTGCCCGAACGTATGTCCTACCTCCCTTAAATTTCGGCCATTGGTGACAACAATGTGTCCTGTGCTAAACAGGTGACACTTTAGTAACTGCCCTATTTTATGCATTATGTGAAGTACACGAGTCTTGAGTATAAGACAGAAGCTTTCCAACAACAGAGAATAACTCCCCGGTGCCTTTGCCTGCTAAGCACCAGACTGGTTAGGATTTTTATACAATTGTAGATTCTACGTATATTTATTGTTTGCTTACCTTATTTTTGCTTGCTTGCAGACTAAAGATGACTACAGTCAAAGGTTTCAATTTGTGGCTGTCCTGATTGCTACAATGTCCGAACTCTTTTTGATTTGCTTCTTTGCTGAGGACATCATACAACAGGTAACTGTTGAAGTTTCTCCACAGCTGAAATACAGAAAATTGCCATGATGAAATGCCTTCAATTCTGTTGTAATTTAAAGATGATAATTGCGAGAGACTTGATTCTAAGACATGCAAAAACTAAATTTTTGTCAACACCATCATGATTAGGTTTTAAGCAGTCGTAAAATTTCACAATACCACTGATGTTTGCAGGGCAACTAGTCACTTCTATTGATCGTTACAGCAGATGATCTGAAATACCTGACAATGTTACTACTTTATTATCTTATTAAGTGGTATTATATTCCTTGAACAGCTCAGAGACGCTGAATGAAAGGGGTGAAATGGTGGTCAAATGAGCCTAGTTGCCCTTGCGTTGATATTACATTCTCAACATCTGTAGTGTTGGGATATGAGAAAGCCAGGAAATGCACCCTATTTGAGATTCAAACTCGAGTGACACGCTACTTCTATACTATGAAAAATTTCTACCTCTATACTAGAAAAATTTAACGCCAACTTTTACTCCAAACGGAGCCGCAGCATGTGCCACTGGTGACATGAAATTAAAAAATATATATTTGGAAAACGAAGTTTTGAAGGAAGCGTTCCAAGCTAATTTTAAGGTAGCTTCTAAGCGTTTGCCAGTTATGAGGACTGAGAAAAACCTGAAGTGTCCACAACGAACAATACCAGATATTGCGGCCGTTATGAGGTATTGGTTGCACGCTATTAAGAATGCAGTGTCATTTCACAGCGTGTTTAACTATACATCACCGCAAGGTGTGGCAGATCTCATGTTGGATTTTATGTTGACCAGGTCCTCCTACCACCCGGTGGCGGCGCCGTGGCCGAGCGGTTAGCGCGCTCGCCTACCACCTAGGTGGTCCGGGTTCGATCCCAGGGACCCGCATGTGGTATTCGTGGTGGACGAAGCGGCGTCAGGGCGGGTTTTCTCCGGGTACTCCGGTTTCCCCCACCATCTCATTCCACCGGTGCTCCATCTTCATGTATCATCAGTGTCACCGTCTGCGGTGCCGTAGTAGTAAAAGCGGGCGTTAAACACTACAACAACAACAATACCACCCGGCATTAAATTTTGTGTCAGCCATAACATACATATGGCTATATCTTCTTGCCTATTTTTCAACGACAGATAATATTTATTGACCTAGACAACAAAGAATGTTGAGATTAATTCTTGGATTCGGTTGCAGAGTTCTGCCATTGGGAGAATGATATATGACGGCGAATGGTACCACCGTACCAAGAATTACAAACAGCGCGTACCATTTATCATCCTTGCTGCACAGAGACATCAAGCTATAACTGCTGGCACCTTTTATGAACTGTCATATCAGAGATTTGGAAAGGTAAGCCTTTAAATATTTCAACCAAAATAACACCTGAATGCACAATAAATGTCTTATACATAAAATGATCCCAGCCCAGGTCATCACCTACTCTAGATATGATTTCAATTACAACATGATGCTGTAAACTCTGAACTCATTATTCAAATGTGTGGCATTTCTTCTGTATAAGCAGTGAATTTCTCCTTCTTATTATTGTAAAGCTTTAAGTAGATACAAAGTGTTGCTACATTTTACAAATTTTTATTTGGGAACATGTACGGAACCTAACAATAAATAAGTAAGTGATGAAAAATTACTTTGTATCACTAAAAACTGAAACTTGTAGGTACTTCCCAAGATGTCTTTGCGTCGGAAGGGGCTTTATTGCCTAAAACTGGAAGTCTGACATATTTATTCCAACAATTATATCAATAATACTATTTTAGTTAATGAAATGAATTTTTGTAGCTGCTGAAGTACTTTTATCAAAAGCATTGCAGTTGTTGTTTAAATCCATTTTGATTTGTTTCAGATCGTAAATACAGCATACTCCATGTTCACCCTTCTTCAGGAATTACGGGCTTGAATACCCAAGTTATGAAAGCAACAGGCGTAAATTGGAATATTTATTACAATAATCAATTTTATTTCCTCCATTGATTTTTACACGTTTAATTATGATTACTCATGGTTTTGATAATCATCACCATATCAAGACAACCCTTCATTTCCAGCAATTAATTTTATCATGATCATCGTCGCTATCATCGCCAACAAACGTTCAACTACTATCGACCACCACCGCCACCGCCACCGCCATCGCCATCGCCACCACCACCACAACTATCACTACCATACACATAGCTAACACCACAACGTTAACCATCTCCACCACCACAGTCACCAGCACCAGCATCTCTGGCACCTACCGCTTGCTTCCTATTAGGAAAATACATTCATAATTAACAATAAAACTATCTCTGACATTGAACACGAATTCTATGAACATACCCATAAGCCGAAAGTAGCAACCGGAATCTGGCATACAACGTCTCCGAAGGAGTTACGTGTTTCATCAGAAACCTTCCTATTAAAATATTCCCCTGGACACGATCCCATACGAAACATTGTTTAGTTTAAACTTGCAAAGAAAGGTCATTAGCACCTCCTTAAGACTTGACTATTTCCCTCAATCTTAAATACTTGCTGTTATAATTATTTTTCATAAATCACAAAAGCCTAAACAGCTACCAGCGAGCTATGGCCATTCAGTTTGCATCTACTCTATCAAAATAATTAGAAAAAGTGATCCACAAATCTTAGCAGTATACAATATCATGCCATCTTTTTATTCGACTTTCTTTCTTAGCATTCAGCAATCCATCAGTTACTGAAATTACCGAAAATATTGACAATGGTAATATATCAAATATTGCCTTTTTCACATATTTTTTCATGTGGTGTAAATTGTTGAAATCAATCACTAAGTCAAGTTTCACGAAGCTTTCCTTGTGTTCTCAATGTGTACTAATAACTTTGGTAATGCAACAGATAGAGATATCTCACCTAGTGTCCGTAACGATGTCGACCCAAACAAATATTTGTACGCCTTGAGAATGCAAGAAAAGCCTCGCGAAACCGAGTTTCTGATTAATTTCAATAACTTACACCATATAAAAAACAAGTGAAGCCTAGTGTCTAAATATTTGTTTTATGAGTAGATTTTATATTTAATCTCTATTAATAGCTTAATATTTTGAACTGAATAAGAAACAAAGCACGACTGCCGCTTTCGTTGATACAGCTCAAGCTTTTGACTCCGTATGGTCGGAAGGTCTACTAGTTAAATTACATTTAACTGGACTTCCAAATTACCTCACCAAAATAGTTAAATGTTTCTTCTCACAGCGTCAGTTTCTAGTGCAAACAGATACTTACAAATCTATCGTTCGACCAACAACAGTAGGAACTCCACAAGGATCAAGTGTAGCACCATTATTAATCAACTTATTCCTGTATGATCTGCTACACACACATCCTAAATCTACTACAATGCAGTCAAATGACACCATTATTTTATTAAATGTTGAAATTAAGAGATTACAGACGTCATTAAATCTGCTTTCTATGTGGTCCACAACCAGGAGAATGAATCAGCTTACAGATATTTTCTTTCCCTGATTATCCTTCTCTTATGTAGGACTTACACCCCCTAGGACTTACAAGCCAGTGCAGATGGGTCTCTGGACCAGACAGCAGCTTACAGATATACTCTCCAGATATATCTATCAGTCAAATATCTAGATAATTGCTTAGACTGGAATGCTCAATCTGATATGCAACTCTCTCATATGCCTATAATCTCGTATGCCGCTGCTGTATGGGGTGCAGTTAGCAAACCTGATATCCATCGAATTCAGGTGATACAAAACAAATTTATCCGCACAAAGGCGGATACGAATTCAGCAGCTCCATCAGAATCTTAGAATTATTCTCATACATCAATTGAACAAATTGCAATTAATATGTGAGGCAATAAATATAATTTTGCAAAATAAAACTCGAAAAGATACAAAGCTAAAAATGTTATAAGACTATGCCTGTACTAATATTAAACGTTCCGAAGTGAATCCTGGATACTACGAGAGGGATAGAAGTAAGATACAGTCAGCAGAGATGAGGTTTTTATGAGGCATAAGGTCGTGCAAGGCTGGATCAAATTCGAAATCCAGATGTACGAGAAGAATTAAGTACATATATAGCGTAAATGAAAAAATAGAACAGTATAAAGAAGATTGGAGAGCCCATTTGAGTCGCATGAAGAATGAAAGAATTCCAGTGATGGTTAATAATTATCAGGGTCAAGAAAGAAGAGATGTCGGCGAGAAAAAGATAGTCTTACGGATGTGAAGACGGAACAGCCAAGAATGCCTAATCCTTCCAAGGTTGAAGAAGAGGACCACGGTTCTTCCAATAAAGTTTCAAGGAAAGTCATCTTTACATTGGTTGGAATATCAGGCGCTGCAACTTATTACATTGGACCCAGGAAGAGAAGAAAACTGCCCCAGACTTCTTGCTCACTGATTCCGAAGATAGTGATCTCTCAGACTAGTAATTCACATCTCACGCAACCCCTGCTCTGAATCTTTGGCTCTGATTAATTGATTATATTTTTTAACTTGTTTAATACCTTTAATACCTTGCCCATTTGTTAACTTCATCTTCTTGTTATTTATTGCACATGTCATAATTTTGTTATATGCAGAGTAATTGTTAATATATATGTATCACTGAATTGTATAGGAATTTTGGTGATTGGTGAAATAAATAAAAAAAATACCTTAAACAGTATTGATTAAAGCTACACAGTCATGTTAGTGATTTTGTATAAATAATACAATTTATATATTGAACTTTCTGAGAGTATTATGTACTCCTAATCATTCTGAATTACATTTGCGGATTTTTTTAATTTGTGCAGCGGTAACCATGTCTACTACTGTTGTTTATGTATATTTTACTTATATTCCTTGCCATCACTACATAACCTTCCTCGTGAGGAAGGTCAGTAATGTAGCAAGAATGCGGAAAGATATGTCCTGGAATTATTAGAAGCCTGTGGGAGGAGTCTGCCAACGCAATACGCTGATAATTCTTATCAAATTGATTATTCAAAAATTAATGATACGCATATAACAAATTAACTTATACAATTTAACTCAGAAAATAGTAGTTCTGAAACTTTACACCCATCGGCCATTTAACTTCATATCTCTTAAATTACATACCATAAATTCTTAGAAATACATTTGAACTGAAAAGGATGCTTCAGAATAATACGTTTAATTCCTTGCACTCTGCTTTCCACAATTGTGCATTTAATTCAGGTGCTGAACGAATAAAAACTAATGCAATACCAAAAGTTAACTTGTGAAATACGAATGCCCCATTCAATCTTTAAGGCGAGTACATATGTGCCGGTGCAAGCATATCTGAGTAACCGTTACGTTCATTAATTTAGAATTTAGAGAAACGGTACAGAACGCATATTATCCGTCTGTACGTAATGGAATACCAAATACATTATACAATATTAAACACAATGCTAACCCATATTCGTCTTGGCATTAGGGAACATAGGCTTGTACGGAAACCAAATTCAGTAAAATGCACTATTTGGCAGCATCTCCCAGTTTCTTATGCTCTTACGGGGATCTCATAAGGAATGAGGCATGACTACTGACCATGGACTGTAGACAGTTGCAATACGCGGCCAGAGACGTGGCGTTGTAATGAGGACAAGCAAAGGGGCGGTAGATACACATGGCCTCGTACGAATGTCATGTTTTAATTTCCGTTAGACTTATCTCCCAATTCTTTATGCTTGTTACGGAAAATGTGATTATTGCTTGAAATAAGCTGCATTTATTGAGTTAAACGATTCTGTGTTATAATAAAAAATGCAATGTCCTTAGAACAAAACTGTTTTGTAAACATAATGCAACACTGCATTGAAAAATATGAAAACGTTTAATCCTTCTCCAAATTATCCCTATAGTTATACCAGAATTAAAATTTGTATCAAAATAGCGTTAAGCATGTCTGTCTATTACGTTATATGATAATACCATTTCTGGTTTCAAATGAAAGATTTTCTTCTAATACCTATACAATAAATCGTCTTTCTTACGTGGTATTAAAACCCAACATACGACGGTTGTTCAATATATAAAGCCACATTTTTTTTTCTCTGAACATATTTATTGTTAAAAGTCAGAATTTGGTGAAAATATACCTCAACATGTCTTGTCCATGACCTAGTTTTCTACGTAGTTTCCATCACGTTCTATGGCCTTACGCCAACGTTGTGGGAGAGCATGTATTCCCTGCTGGTAAAAGTTCTTGTCCTGTAGGCATGGCCATGTTGTCACTGCGTGAATGACACTCCCGTCATCTTCAAAGTGTGTCCCCCGTAGAGAATCTTCAACTGGCCCAAAGAGATAGAAGTTCGAGGGTGCCAGATCTGGACTGTAGGGTGGATGAGGCAATGATGTCCAGCCCAATTTGGAGATGTGTTCCCGGGTTCTAAAACTTGATGTGGGTGTGCACTATCGCGTTTGTTACGCCGGAGGCAGTTTTCAAGTTCGTGTTGCTGCCTATAGACGCCGTCTGCATTCCACAGGGGCGCGCGAGTTAGTTATATCTCCCCTTACACAGGCCATCTACTCTAAGAGGGTTGAGAGGACACATGATGGTTTCAATTTTCTCCATAGTGCTGTTGCATCTTTTGAATTTGAGGAGGAAAGGCTGCAGCTTTGTTAAGAGTCCAGGAGTGGAGTCCAGGAGTGAGTACGAGTCGCCTGAGTTAACCCAGGCGGATGGTAAAGTGGCCACGTTACCTATCCGTTTAGTTACGGATTTACCCGTGAGGTAGTATAGGTTTGTCTAGTTTTACAAGCTTTAGTGTTATGTCTCTAATGGTGCAGGTTGGCTTCCTGTGTTGTCATTGGCGGTAGGATGTATCAGATCTTGGATGTCTAGCCATCCAAGCGACCGTTGCCCTACTGCTTACTTCGTCGGCCGCTTGTGGAAACGTCGAGCAATGCAGTGCGGGTAGATTTAAGTCCTTAAAGAGGTTGAAGATGTCTTTTAAACCACCTAGATCACGGGTGGGCGCCTGTTGGGGTTGTGGAGGGGGACCATTCTGTGGTGGCACTGCTGCATCTTGTCCTCCGGCAGCTCCCGCAAAGGAGATGCCTGGTTTGACCATGATCCGGTACATGAAGGGTCTTGGCCCTGGCGGAGCAATAGGAGAGCTCCTAGCAATGGTTGCCAGTTGACGGTGGTGACGTTCGCTTTGGAACGTCTCACAACCCCTGTAGCTAGCAGGATCCGATTCCCCACAGTTTGTTACTTTGTATAACTGCCAATACAAGCTAAAGGGGGCGGGGAATCTCATAACAGAGATAAATACCCCCAAGGGCTTGTAATACTTTATGTCCCAGGTTTAAGTAACCTTCAGATGGTAATTGTGTATTTATGCCAACAAACTTAATGCTGGTGTTTTCAAACACACAATCCCTTTGTGGGCAATGTTTAAGAGGCGGAATCGAGACTGAAAAATGTGCAGCCGCTCGATAAGCAGGAGATCCTTGATTCAAATCCCGGCTATGGCATTGAATTTTTCAGTACCGATTTCCACCTCTTAAACATTGCCTACACACGGCTTCTGTGTTTGAAAACACCAGCGGTAACTTTGTTGGCATAAATAAACAATAATTTGATAATGTATTTATTGTACATGTCCATAATTAGTCACAGTAAGCAACTAATAGCTTTTCTTAGTTTTGCATCGAGAAACTGCATCGCTTGTCAGATAACACCTTCTTATAAGCCGAAAACGAGCGTTCCACATCAGCTGATGTCACCGGATCATATTTAAATATTGATATTAGACGCAAAGGAACAGCACTTTTCTGTGTTCAGTTGTTTTGCCAGACAAGTTGTGAGCAACTGTGCAGAGAACTGTCAGTCCTGGATTTGTTTGAATCACAGATTTGAGTTTTCAGCAACTTTTTCACCAACATAACCAGGAACCAAGTTGATTTCTTCTGTCACCTCTTCTATCAATCGCAGTTGGGATACACCAGTTTGCCTGGAGACTCTAGAGCATTAATGGTGTGGACTAGAAGCACATGACGTAATTTGATGAATACAATAAATATCATGGACATTTAATTATTGGGCCCTGCAGAAGTTCTTTAGCTGAAGTAACGCTCACCGCATCCTCAACCACATTCACAACAATGTTCTTAATATCCTCCATATTATGGATTGTTCACTGTGATCGGCATACACAGCGTTTCCATACAAACAAATGAATAAGCTGAAAAGTGTAAAATTAGTTTTACAAAATCTGATGTGTTACACTCACATGACTTTCTCTACTCTTGTACTAACCATTCTTTCAAACTCTTATTCCTACATCTTCTTCGTGTTAGTTAAAATAAACATCTGTACAAATTATCTTATTGCTTATTTCCTTGTAGGTGCCAGGGGAATATTGGAATACAGTAGGCTTTGTGCGATAGTCAAATCTTTTAAAGCTTTGAGATTCCGTTCTCTTTGTACACGTAACATATAAAAAAATGAACAACGATGACCCATTTCACGAAAGTTCCAAGTGTTCCGAAACTCACACACATAACAAGGTATATCTCCGAAATGGTTCACCCTACAAGAAAATTTATTGAGACATAAATTGTGTATTTTAGCAAGATCTACATTTTTTGTATAGTATAATTTGGTCCATCTCTAACGGTTTACCAGTTATGCAAAAGTCGTCCAGAGTAAATACGACTACAGGGGCTATAGCTAGAAAATTCAAGATATACATTTCATTTTTCATAAAAATATCTCAAACATATGACATTTTAATCAAAATCGTTAGAGCCATTTTCAAGAAAATCAAAATTTTCAAAAAATTTTCCATGTAAAGGGTAGGTTAGGGTGGGGCTATTTTCTTCAAAATCTTCGTGTCACATCCTTGAACGACATTAAACTTAAATACCAACTTTGGTTTTTAATCTACTTTTCGTTTTTGAGTTATGCTGTCCAGAGACAAACTGTTACATACACTGACAAACACACATACGGACCTTTTCCTAAAAACGCTTTTCTGGAGTCAGGGGGCCTCGAAACATATTTCCGATTAAATCTCGACATCGAATTTTTGGGTGAACACATTGCTTCCTCTACTTACTATACATAGTAGAGATAGTAAAAATGAATAACGACTTCCCAGTTGAGAAAAGTCTAAGTATCGGAAATTCAAATAGATAGTAAAAAACATCGAAAATGATCGAATCCATAAAAATGTAACTGACAGAAATTGCGTTTTTACGTGATTTACATCCTTTGTGTTGTAAGATTGTAGCTATCCCTTGAGATTTGCCACTTATGAAAAAGGCATTCAAAATTAAGAGAGCTTCAAAGAACATTTCCAGAAAATACAGCATAGACATTAAATTTGTCACAAAGTTATCTGAACTACGTGGTATTTTAATCAAATTTATTTAGTCATTTTTGAGAATAGCAAGTTTATAAAAAGAAATGCACCTGTAGGTACGTCTGTTCACAGAGACTACCTGTTTTTTACTTTCTCTACTGGTAAGTAGGGGAAGTATTGTATTCCACCTAAAAATTCGATGTCGAGATTTCACCGGAAATGCATGTTTTGAGGCCCCCTGAATCCAAAAAAAAAGCATTTTTACAAAAAGGTCTATGTGTGTCAGTCTGTGTGTGTGTCAGTCTGTCAGTCTGTGGACAGCATAACTCAAAAACGAAAAGTCGGTTAAAAACCAAAGTTGGCGTTTAAGTTTAATGTCTTTCAAGGATGTGACACGAAGATTTTGAAGAAAATAGCCCCACCCTAAACTACCCTTTACATGGAAGATTTTTCGAAAATTTTGATTTTCTTGAAAATGGCTCTAACGATTTTGATTAAAATACCATATGTTTGAGATATTTTTATGACAAATGAAATGTATATCTTGAATTTCCTGGCTATTGCCCCTGTAGTCGTATTTACTCTGGATGAATTTTGCATAACTGGTAAACCGTTAGAGATAGACCAAATCATACTTTACAGAAAATATAGATATTGCTAAAATACACAATTTATGTCTCAATAAATTTTCTTGCAGGGTGAACCATTTCGGAGATATACCTTGTTATGTGTGTGAGTTTCGGAAAACAGAACTTTCGTGAAATGGGTCATCGCTGTTCATTTTTTTATATGTTAAGTGTGCAAAGACAACATAATCTCAAACATTTGACTATCGCACAAAGCCTACTATATTCTAACATTCCCCTTGCACCTACAAGGAAATAAGCAATAAGATAATTTGTACAAATGTTTATCTCAACTAACAAGAAAGAAGATATAGGAATAAGAGTTTGTAAGAATGATTAGTTCAAGAGTAGAGAAAGTCTTGCGAGTGCAACACTTCAGATTTTTTTTTTTTTTTTTTTTAAGGCTCAGGGAGTCTCAAAAATGTATTTTCGCCGAAATCTCGATTTTGAATTTTTGGGTAGAATACAATACTTCTACTACTTACTATACATAGTGGAGAAAGTGATAGTACAATACAAGATTAATTGTTGTACTTAGAATTTCATAATAGTAATAATTATTATACATTTCTATAGATTTACCAGATGGTTTTGCCAATAGGAGCAAGAGAAGGCTAAAAGAAGCTTTTTAATTTATTCCTCCAGTACTCAAGTCTTAGAAACAGTACGTTGTATCATGCAACATTAATCTTTCATAAAATTCAATGCCTGTAAAGGCTGTACGTCCCATATATTAAAATTGTACAGCAGTTATGTAAAGCACTTTTAAGTATTGATTATTACAATGATGAAAAAAACATCGTCATTTTTTAGCAAAGGAAACCATTACTACAGAAGGAAAGGTAACTTTATTTTGTTACGAATATATTGAAATAGTGGAGGCTTCTACTGGAGCATCTAAGCTTCTCCACTTTTCTGTGGTGTTCGTAATGTTTGCATACTTGTGCTAATTATTGCTTTATGCCGGGACCAGTATGCACATCCTAGGAGTTCTTGGATACACTGATGTTTTAAGGAACAGTTCTATGGCTATTGGGGAATTATCGCTTCCAAGCAGCACCGAATAAGCAGATGAGAAAAATAAATGGGCTATATCAGAAGAAGATATTGTCAGATTGATGCCATTAAGGCTGGTTCACAACCAACGACAACGGTAACGATAACTAGAACGAATACATGTATTCAAATTGGAGTGTTCACAACTAACGGCAAGCCTTCTCGGGCTCCGGGAACGATAAGCAAGACTTGGTCAAGATCAAACTTTGGTGTTCGCGTTTACCGGGCAAGGCATATTAGATCCATAAGTGCACTATCTTCCTTCAAGATAGAAATTCTTCAAGGCGGCCATGACGTTAACGGCCGCTAGAGCTCTGTCTAGTCACAATTCTGGGAAAGTCAAACTGGAAAGAATTTTATATAATAATAAAGAACAACAAATAATTTTCATGAACGCTAGGAAGCTAAAGGACTGGCGCTTGCTAATTTCTCGGAATCGGAAATAGGACTGATGCTTCCTGTTTTCTCGGAATCGAAATTACGCATTAGTTTCATGTTTATATCTTCACTTTATCGAACTTTGGCATTGATTAACCTGTTTTTATGTCGACTGAATTGGAGAGCAGGTTAAAATTTGTTCATTGCTCAAAAGATACAAATGACATCCACTATCTATTCCCTTTGCTGTTGTGAACCAAACTGTTCATTCCCGTTGTCGTTGTCTTTGCCGGGTGGCTATGAACCATCCTTAAGTGTTGTGCGCTACACAATAATGCTTTGATTCCGTAGAATTTAATAAAAGTAGGTAGAGTTTGAGTTGATTCAATTATTTTTCCTCTTTGATCAGTATTTACTTTGCTTCACGTTGAGGTGAACTTTGAAGCAGGATTACATAGTGTTGCCGGTCCACACGTCTGTGAACAATGTTTTACTCTGATGGACATAGCATTCCAATTTCAATAGTAAGCACATGACCATCTCTTTTGCGTTTGAAACAAACGTGCTGATCGTTAACTGTATCAATCCACTACTGTCAAGAGTTTAAAAAGCATAAATACTACGCCTCCAACTAGCAAGAATGTTAAGCGGGTTGCGAGCACAGTGAATGAGGAGTAGACCAGTGCTTCCTAAATAATAAGGCCTTCTAACTCAACGGTGACGTCACTGCTTCTAGGCATGCGCACATAGACATGCCTCCTAAATAACAAGACCTGCCAGCTAACTTTTCCTCCGTGTGTGACGTCATAGGCAAGCGGCGACTACCCACAGAACAGATGCCATTGTGGTAATTGGTAGTGCATCTGGTTTTTCTTGTTTAGTTGCGTTAAGAAAAATGTGTGGAAAGCAAATAAAAGTACATCTGAACTGTTGTTTATAGAATCCCATAATGGTTCTGAAATGCTGTGACCATAATTGTAGAGGGAATTGTGATAATAACAACAAGATGCCTTTCTTTAAGTTCCCAAAAAGTGAAGCTCTGAGAACGAAATGGTTAAGAGTCATCAAGAGAGACCTCTTTGAGCCCACTAAGAATTCAGTGGTGAGTAATAATACTAGTATTAAAATTTAATCTAAACAATATTTTAAAATAATTTTTAGTTACATTTACACAGAAATCAGTTAGAACTGCTAGATAAGATAAGGTTAGGTAACGCAATGCTTTCGGTCTTACAATGTGTTTGAAAAGATCACAAACGATCTTGTATGTTTATGTAGTGCTGTACTAAAATAACTATGCCTCGCTTATGCATTGATGATTTTGCCGGACTAGACAAATAAACTGGTTTTCATAAATGCTTATGAGTGAAAAACTTAAGCATTAAAATTAGCTGATGCGAAATCCGCAGACAGGGCATATAACGGCATAAAACATGTCCGGAGTATAATTTTTTAATAAATAAAATAATCATATGAACATTATTATTAACTTCTGGCAGCAGAAAATGCATACCTACAGATGTAGGTTAGGTAAGTCTGTGTGTACTCAGGATAGCTGACGTCAATCATGAAAAGGGCTGGATTTATGCACTTTTCTACTGTTACCTATATAATCTTACTAACTCCTGAACATACATATGTAATATAGTAGTAATACTCATGTTAAATTTGTTTTTTGGAATTGGTACCTATGAATCCACCAGCAATAATTAATATAAACTGGTTATTTTGCAGTGCCAAAACATGAGTCTAAACCATTATTTCAGTGCTGATTACAATAGAAAATGTAAAACATTCACATTTATTTGCATGAATAGCTATAGCAGTACATTCTGTAGAGTACAAAGAAGCAGCATTCTAAGAAAACTGTGTGCTTACTAACTTAAAGCGTACTAAATAGTATGAATAACTTACAACTACCACATACCTACAACTAAAACATACGCCCATTGTGACTATGTTGCAATCTCAAACTCATTAGAACAATGATTTGATTTCCTGTGCTAAATTCATCACTAAGCAGTGTTTAGATTGCTTTATTTTATACTGCAGCTAAGGAAAAGAGTTTACATATTTGTTTTCACGTCTTCAAGAAACATGACATGTTCGTTCAATAAATAATTTCTCCTTTTCGATGAAAACATACTTATTTCTTAAAAATTATGGTAGGTATGTACTAAAATTGATGAACAATAGAATACTGGGTTTTAATTTGAATGTTGGTTGCAAGTCAATATTTTTAATTTCATTTTGTAGAAGCATTACTTGGCCTAAGCGTGTAGTGTGTTTTTCTCTCTATTTGTGTCATTCACATTAAATGAATTAAATAATTGCAGAAAAAAATCCATTCTTATATAACACTTAGTTTAGCTTACCTCTCCCATTCAGAAGCTATTTACAGTTATATTAAATCAGGTACCTACATATTACCATTGTTAAGCTATTGTTTTACTGAATTCTGAAGGTGACTCCCTCAGTCTGCTTCTACATTAAGTTTACCTAAGTATCACTTAGAACAATGTATTCAACACAATACAGCTGACCACAAAAATAATGCTTGTAGTTATTAATATACGTACGTCCTTGAGTGGTAATGTAATTTATTGGTGTTGTGCACGTTTGTCATTTGCATTTTATGGAAACAGATATTCTATGGGAATCAAAAGCTGTAGGTTCCAAAACTGGAAAGATTCTGGGTGCACCACTGAGCAAACCCCAGTTAATTAAAAATGCAGTAGAATGCAAGCTTCCAAACTGCCCAGCATACTTGAGCAAAACTTCCACATCCCATCGAGCATCTCCATCAGAAAAGAGAGGAAAAGAAGCAAGAAGTTTCCAGGCAGCTATTGACAATAGTTTACAGACATTGAGTGAATTTACAAATAATTATTCCTTTAAAATATTTGAAGGGTTAGTAGATCGTGTAAGTAATAAGCATTGGTGAAAAATGGTCAGTTATCCTTAAAGAATATTGTGTTAATTTAATGTACGTAGATTGTGAAAAAATTCCACATGATATTTGTATATAGTGATGAATAGAAATTTGAGTGTTATATTTTTTTTTTTTTTTTTTTTTTTTTTTTTGTTGGAGGACGTTAATTCAAAAAAAAAAACTAACACTAAACAAAAACACTAACAGTAACAGTAACAATAACAATAATTTATTTATTCATTCATTCACTCATTCATTCATTTATTTGTCTATGGACATATACAATATATTTCAGGCATTGTCACAATCTAAATTTCTTTTTACATCCATGGAATAGTTACCCACAGTTTTATCAAACTGTTTACAACTCATCGTTTCTTTGTATATGTACATCTATCAACTAGGGTGCCAAATAATAAACATTCACAATAATGTCAAGTGCTACAACATAATGTAACTTTTTTAAACCTTTTTGACATCAAAGTTAATTTTTCTAGAAATAGTAGACAGTTTCCTGTCATTTGTTTTGGAATCTGTAGCATTGTTCACCATTTTGCAGTAATTGTTGATTAAAACATTTACACACATCCAAATAATGTTTTCTCATACATCTTTCCTGGAATGCTGAGAACAAAATTCCTCCAAAATCAAATCCCCAAGAGACTGGTCATTCTAAGAGCAGTCATTCTTTGGTTTTTGAGTCTCAAAAACATAGCAACATTTTCGTTAGCTAAGACTTTCTGCATGAGCACATAAGTATACAACACCAGCTTTAGAGGCAGTTCTTGAGGATATTTTAATCCTCCACTATCTAATTTCTGTATTAATGAGTGTTCTTTGCCTCATGCTAACTCTCTGTTTAGCACCAAAAATTCAGAACTGTCAGATCTTAGTTTTCTGGAAACAGAAAGGAACAGTAACCAGCAATATAAGTAAGCACTGGCAAATCTGATTCACTGCCTTTTAAATCCTTTTCTGACATACTTATATGACTAAACATTGTGACTCCTGCAACATCTTTGTTAAACATTTCATCCATATCAACATCATCTAGTTTGCTAATTATCAGTTTGTTTGTGCTACCTTGCTGCTCCAATAAACTTGACCGTCTTAGCTTTACCTCAGCTTCAAAAATTTGCCTAACTGAAATGTAATACTCACACCCTGATAATCGTCTGTAAAATCCAAATTTTGCTTCCAGGGCATCTGTTTGAAATTTTTCAGGCAAGATATAAGTCATCTTGAGTTCAGCTAGGCAACAGTCAGTTAATTCCAACAATCCATATGTGATTAATTTAAGAGCAGAATGAGTCTCTTTTGTAAGTGTACCACAGGTTAAGTTCATATTTTCCCAGTAATCAAGCCATAAGAGTAATTGTTTCAAGAAATTTCTTCGCTCATCAGTTGGGCTGTTTGCTAGAGGTCCCTGCATCTCCTCTTTGAATTGCAACCTTTCAATGGTGCTTTCACATTTACAATACTCCACCATTTATTAATGATGTCTATAAATTTTGCTGTGCCCTGGTAGTTCTGGAGATTGTTTACTGGCCCAAGTTCCAAAAGACTGTTTGCAATACGATCTCCAAACACTTGTACCACCAGCTTCACATTTTGCCTCTCAAAAGTCGATGGCCATAAAGCTTTAAAACTCAAACCATAGCCAAATTCCAATAATTTAGGACTCTCAGATTCAAACAGACCTCTCAGAGCAGAAAATGAAGCATAGTTTGCGTTGCTAAGATTATCAAAATTTGGATGAACAAATGTGCAACCATCATTCTTTAAATTTATCCAGTTGTTCCTGATACACTTAAATACATGAACTGCATCAATTAAAAAAATAATGGCCTAACTAGCTCATCAGGGTGAGGATATACAATGCTCAACCAAGGGGAATCTGCATAATCATATACAGCTTTTTTGTTAATTGAATTGTTGTCAGTAATGATACAAATTACCATTAGGTGTAAACCATCCAACCCAATCACAACATTTCTTACTAAATCAAACAATTTTTTCCCTGACATTTTGTTTAGTGGTACAATTTTAACCACATCCTTAAATGGGGAGATAACACCATGAATCATGAACACGTTTGCTGTTGTTGCAAGTATGGTAGTATCATATGCCGTGCCAACAACATTACCTCCTTTCTAATCCATTAATGGCTTTAGGTGTATTTCATCCAACATTAGAGTTATAATGTGTTCATGATCCTGAAAGTTTTGTACTGTTTCCTTTATGTAAGATAAAATATCTTCACTTCTAGCATCAACATTTGCTGTTCCATAAATCCTTTTAATAGTGTTTGGGTGAGGTAGAATAACTGCGCTAGAGCTTCTTAAGAACGTATAAGCATGAGGAGATATGTACAATAATAGTGAAGCTAATACCAATCCTTATGGTCCAAAGCTGTGTCTTTCGATTAGAGTTGCACATAACTGAAGCTGTGATCTTAGGAATTCAACAGTTTTCTCCTTCTTATCTTTACAATTCAAGTTGCCGATAAGTTCTGTGATTACATCAACACAGTGCTGCTAGTCAGCTCGTTTTGACAGAAAACTTTCACAAATTTTCATAACATTTGCTACTTCATGAATAGAAAACACTGGTTTTGGTGTCTTTTTGGCATTGATTTCATGGGTGAAATGATGCTCAAATGAGCCCGAGGTCCATGGAGCTTTAAGTTACCCGACATTCGTCTTCTCAGGGTAGGGAAAACCTCGGAAAAAAACCTTACCCGGATAACTTACCCTAAGCGAGATTCGAACTCGCGACCACTTGAACGTGAGGCAGACACGCTAACCATCACGCTACCGAGGCGGGCTTTAGTGTTAGTGTTAGTGTTAGTGTTACCGTTACCGTTACCGGTATCGTTATCGTTATCGTTATAATTATCATTATCATTATCATTATTATTATTATTATTAGTGTGAGTATTATTATTATTATTATTATTATTATTATTATTATTATTATTATTATTATTATTATTATTATTATTATTATTATTATTATTATTATTATTATTATTATTATTATTATTATTATTATTATTATTATTATTATTATTATTATTATTATGCTTTAGTTGTAGGTATGTGGTAGTTGTGAGTTATTCATACTGTTAGGATGCTTTGAAATCATAAGCACAGAATTTTCTAAGAATCCTGTTTTATGCAAATAAATGTGAATGTTTAACATTTTCTACTGTAATCAGTACTGAAGTAATGGTTTAGACTCATTTCCTGGCACTGCAAAATAACCAGTTTATATTAATTATTTCATAGGTATCAATTCAAAAAAAATGTAACATGAATATTACTACTATATTACATATGTATATTCAGGAGTCAGTAAGAGTATAGGTAACAGTAGAAAAGTGCATAAATCCAGCCCTTTTCATGATTGACGTCAGCTATCCTGAGTACACACAGACTTACCTAACCTATATCTGTAGGTATGCATTTTCTGCTGCCAGAAGTTAATAATAATGTTCATATCATTATTTTATATATTAAAAAATTATACTCCGGACATGTTTTATGCCGTTAAATACCCTGTCTGCTGATTTCGCATCAGCTAATTTTAATGCTTAAGTTTTTCACTCATACGCATTTATGAAATCCCGTTCTATTTGTCTAGTGCAGTAAAATCATCAATGCATAAGCGAGGCATAGTTATTTTAGTACAGCACTACATAAACATACAAGATCGTTTGTGATCTTTTCAAACACATTGTAAGAGCGAAAGCATTGCGTTACCTAACCTTATCTTATCTAGCAGTTCTAACTGATTTCTGTGTAAATGTAACTAAAAATTGTTTAAAAATATTGATTATGTTAAAATTTAATACTAGTATTATTACTCACCACTGAATTCTTAGTGGGCTCAAAGAGGTCTCTCTTGATGACTCTTAACCATTTCGTTCTCAGAGCTTCACTTTTTGGGAACTTAAAGAAATGCACTTTGTTGTTTTTATTATCGTAATTCTCTCTGCAATTATGGACACGGCATTTCAGAACCATTGTGGTATTCTATAAACAACAGTTCACATGTGCTTTTATTTGCTTTTCACGCACTCTTCTTAACGCAAGTAAACAAGAAAGACCAGATGCACTACCAATTACCACAATGGCAGCTGATCTGTGGATAGTCGCCGTTTGCCTATGACGTCACACACGGAGGAAAAGTTAGCTGGCAGGCCTTTTTATTTAGGAGGCATTGAGCAGACTTTATTCTATCCGCCCCTGGCCTAATGGATAGGGTTTTGGTCGGTAGTGCAGACGATCGCTGTTCACATACGGGAGAGCGTATAGAATTTGTAAGTTAATTAAAATGCATCTATGAATAGTTGGTAGTACAAGATAATGTAGGAACAACGAAAGATTGAATAAAGAGAATAAGAGTGGAGAAAAGTGATGTACGGTTGTGGGCAGAAACAGAAAATTCCTTTACGTTATTCAGCATCCGATTGAGTGCAAAAGCGACATAAATAGTGCTGTCAGTTTTCCTCGATTACTAAACTGGTACCGACTAACCGTCTCCTTAAGTCTTTTAGCACCTTCTAAGTAAGTGTATACGTTATACTTAGCCTTTGAGAAGGAATAATACACTTAAAACTGAGCACAGAACAAATCTTAACGTTAATCAGCCATAGCCCATGTCAATCCTTGGCATTTTAATCAAAATAATTCGAAGAGTTTTAAGAAAAGAGAAAACACGAAACATTTTCCATATAATGGCTAGTTCGAGATAGGGATTTTCTTGAAAACCTTGGTGTTGCACCCCTAAAAGATCCTGTACTTAATTATCAATTTCGGTATTTACCCGACTTTAGTTTTTGAGCTATAATATTCACTCATACAAAGGTACAGGGACCTTTTCATATGCCTCATAAGTGTATTTCCGCTGAAATCTCGGTATCAAACTTTTAGGTAAAATACATTACTCGCCATACCTATTAATTGCGTGGAAGAAAAGTTAAGTTTTGACAGACAGCTCTATCTCCTACAAATTTTTGTTTAAGATTAATATAGGTATAGTTGTCAATCTCGGGGTTGATGTACACCTAACCGAATATAAATTGTGTTACAGGTTTTCAAGCGGTAAGGGATGGACTCTGAAGTACAGCTTGGAATGCTGGAGCTTTCTGTCAAGCTCCTTGAGTTTTCCGGTATTCTGCCTCCGTCTAAGTGGTCTACAAAGCACATTCTTAGCCATATTATATTCTACTGGTATTATCTCAGTGCCCTATTACTGCTGCCAGCATGTATCACTATGGCAGTGCTTCACTCCGAAGATTTCTCTTTGGTCACCAAAAACTTGTTTGTATTTTTAATTGCCAATATAATATTTGTACCATCAGCTTTCTTTGCAAAGCAGCGCAAAGAAACGCTAAAACTACTGGATTCTTTGACGAGAACAGTAGAAGACAAGCAAGGAAAACCTTATTTCGACATTCTAGCTAATGCTGATCGCAAACTAACATTTATATCAAAGTTGCTCATTGTTGCTGCTTCCGCAACAGGTATTGGTTGGTGTCTTCTACCCTTCTTCATATATTTTATTCAATTGCATCAAGCAGCTGAAGACGAAGAGGCGGTACTGCACTTGCTCTATGAAGTCTGGTTGCCTTTTGAATCGGACAGTAGCCTACTTTTCTTCTTAATCTACACGATGCAATCTACATTAGTATTATGGGGACTTGCTCTCAACTTCAGTATCGTGCTTTTGTTTCTAACAAGCATTACATATTGTTCTGCGTGTTTCAAAATACTGCAGAACTATTGTGAGGAAGTAGATGCTCTTATTCCAGTCCTAGATGTATCACGCATAGACGACGTTGCTGATAATGACTCTTCGTCGCCAAATGGCAGAGTTACTTCTACCAATGAACAAGTTGCTGAGGAAAAATATTTGGTTTTCTTGATAAAAGACCATCAGAAGGCTATTAGGTGAGGCTAACTTATTTCAGTCATTCTCATTAAAAACCTATGCTAATTGGGTTGAAAGCAAAAAACTCCTAAACAGACTTAATAAGATAATATTTCCAATCTTGTTTATTACAAAGATTTTAATTTTAATAAAAATTGAATTTTTCATTTAGCTGTATAGTACAAGGGGCGTTCGGAAATGATTTACAATTACGTTATTTAAAAAAATACCGCTCCATCTACGCGCACATCCTTTCTTAGAACGATGAACTGAATGTTATTACAACACGCAGACAGCAGATGGTATAATCTTCGCAAAATTTAAAGGCATATGGAGGCGGGCCGTACTGCAGACTCCAGCAAATCCTAAGCTGGCCCCTCCTACCAGCGCTGCTGAATGTGGTACATGCATCTCAGGCACTCATGTGTACAGAACCTCTGCCGGTACACGCACTACGCTTGGCAATAGCGCTCCGCTTGAGAATTGGCCAACGCTCACATGCCTTGAACTTTTGCGAGCGGTATAGTTCTGAAGAGAGTGTAGAGTGAAAGAACAGCACTTGTTTGTTGTTGGGTAGAGAAGGCAATGGGCAAGATGGATTGCACGGGTTTTGTGGAAGGAAAGAGTCAAAAAGGTGTAAAAAGGTATGCGTACATTACATTCCAGGACTCCACACAGGCCCAGAAGCACAGCAGACTTGAAGCCTGTTGTCTACTACTGGAAATGGAGAATGAAGATCCAGATCTTTTGGAGAAACTGGTGACGAATCACTACCATACACCTGAGAAGAAAATCCTTGTTTAACAACATGAAGGACGCGCTGCAAGGTAAACGGGCAGCAATAAGGAATTACAGGCACCTGTCCACGAATGAGTGCATGATACCCCAAACAATGGTTCCGTAAAGCTTTGATGAAGTTCTCAGGAAGGTGGCAGCAACGCATTGACTTTGGTGGGCAGTATAGTGAGGCATCCCATGTATATTGAATCATTTTATTAATAAATAAGGTATAAAAACTAGTATTGTGAATCATTTCCAAACGCCTCTCGTATTTTATTTTCAGATAGTGAAAGTTTCTAGCTTGTTAATGCAATTGTTTCATTATTTGCAGATTGGTGGATGATCTGAATGACACCTACAGCACAGTGGTACTTATAACGTTTTTCCTTGTGGAGATTGTCATTGGCATTATGATATTTTTAATAGTTGAGGTAAAATACGTAGCCTTTTGCCTTCCTACTAACACCATAAGTATTTATGACATTCTTTTCATTACTTTTGCATAGTTTATTTAATGAATATCTTCGGACATTTGATATTAGTTAATTACTAAGTGTTAAATGTCTTGTTTGCTTGTTTGCCTGCTTAATCTAAATTTATAAGCACTCTCTGTTTCTCTCGCCTTCTGTTACTCTCTTCCTGTGCATGTTGCATATGTAGATATAGTTTAAAACTATGTTATTTATGTAATCTTATTATATAAGAGTCATTTCTTCTATGGTAAATTGTGAGCAAGATCTTATTAGATAATTCAAGACAGTTATCCAGTACTTACAGCTTGTAAGTTACGCAATGTTCTATTATTGGTCATTGTAAGATGAGTTGAACATAAAGATTGAACCCCAAACATTTGGCAATACTTCTAATACTGCTGGACCTTAAACTACGACAAAGTGCATTTGACGTTACTGAAAAAGGCATGACTAAGCAACATTTTCAAATGAATGCGAAATTTTAATGTGCAGGCAATTAATTCAAATCCATAAAATCTACGCCGGCTTTGTAGTGAATGAACTACGACTCATAGGCCTAATGATTCTTGTATCTTTAACTATGGATTTCATGTGAAACGGTACCAAGAGCACTTACTTGCAGTACAACTCAGAAACAAGCACGGATCTACATTCTATTCTGAAAAAGCTCTTCTAGGAAAATACACCCTAGGTGTGAAATGTGATTGCTTCCGTAGCGCAGTGGTAACGCGTCTGCCTCTGGCACGGAGGACCTGGGTTCGATTCCCGATACCGGCGTGGGGATTCTTCCCCCGTTGGCACAGGTTGCACTCAGCCTCGTTAGGTCCCGGAGGAGCCAGTTGGGGAGATATTTGGTGAAGAATAGGTGACCTCAGGTCGTGAAGGCCGCATAACTGGCTGGGAGGGCTCGGGGCACTGACTACGTCCCACCCCCCAGCACTGCAGGACACCTGTAGGGGGCTAAGGTGGGGCACACAGCGCCGGGGGGCAAGCCTTGGGCCATCATGGTCTGTTGTGCTGACGGTTTTAGTGAAATGCGATTATAATTATTATTCCTAAAATCGTTCCTTCCTTGTAGTAATAAGTTAGTTTAAAATAAATATTTCATTCTGCCGTTTTTACTAGAATGTATGGATGTCAACATTATGCCGCAGAACAACTTTCAGAACTAGTGCAATGGTGAAGCGCGATTGGAAATAGTTCCTTACTGCATTGTGTACATTATCGCTTATTTGACACATTCAAATAATAAACGGGGTGAATACATACCGTAATTCAACTTCCAAAATATTTAAACATGAGCATAGATATTTTACTTCCATTTAATATCACGTGGTACTCAGTAATTCACCGACTGCGTTGTTACAGCAGTGAAGTGATGCTCTGACTCTCTTATTACCAGTAATGCGCAGTCAATGTGGCGGGGTGTTCAGTTTCTCAAAGTAGTTACAGAAACATAAAAGGGTAAAGCCTCTAAGAAATCGTGAAAAGACTATTTTATTAGGTTACTCAACTTTTTCTTTCAACGTTATGACACTCTGGCTGAGAAAGACAACCAAATTGACTGATATTTCTATGTACACTGTTTCAAATATGAGAAGGGATTTGAAACAAACAGGAAGTGTAAAGGTCCATAAAAAGAAAAGGGAAATGCGATTTATTGTGTTAGGTAAAGTGGATGACTTCTAAAAGTGTTATTATCTTTAAAATGCGAAGTGCTAGTGCAGTTCATTTCCTCCACTAACCAAGCCGCCAAAACGGTCAGCGCCATGGAAGGGCTCGCTTTGCTGACCACCGTCTTCCCGACAGTCCAGAATGGCGGATTCGACTATACCAAGTTCAGTCTTAGCTTTGTCCGCATCAAAACAAACCCACGTGATCAGTGCACCGTGGTACAACACGATAGCAATGCGTGCAGGGAAGTAGTCCCATTCTAGTAATCTGAGTTTTAGAATGAATTTATCGTTAAATGATATAACATTCTATACAGATACCTGAGAGGTTAATTAACGCTGATGTATACTGATAAACAGAACTACAAGTCCCAACATGCAACTCGTGTAATAACCTGATATCCGAGTATTGTTTACAGCCAGCAGTTTCTATTTAGAATCATGGCGGACGGTCTCGGTGAATTTGCTCTTACATCTTCGTCGATTTATGTAAAGCATAAGGCGGGAAAACCATTGACTAGTGGTGAAAAAAACAATAGTGTTGAACGTGTATTATAAGTTGTGTGAGAAATATCCAACTGTTCCCATCAAAGAAGTAATGAAATTAACTTCTGAGTTTACCGGTGTTTCGAGTACCAGTATAAACTGTGCTCGTAAAGAAAAAGCTGAAATAGGAAAAGTGGTTACACCCGGGAAAAAACGAAAGCGTGTGAAATACGCCATGCAAGAATGTGACGAGTTTGTTAGAAACGCAATTCGTGTTACATGTTAGTCACTCTTTAAATTGACGGAATAAGGGATCATTTCGTTTCTATTACGTACCACATGCACTCACCACGTGGTTGTGTTGTGACTATTTCTGGCGCGAATGGCGGAAGGATACATTATAACTGTGCACTGGCCACCTGGGTTCAATTTCGCGCGGATCAACCTTAGAGTGAATAGATAGTAGGTCTCGTACCTACTTCAGTTTCGCGTTCTGGAACGTGTGTGGCCTGGCCGGTCAGGAAAATGAGTTTCAACATTTTGCCGGAGCGCATGCCCTAGACCTCATCTTCGTATAGGAAACACATCACCAACAGCCTGACACATCCTGACTCCTGAGCAATCGCTGCCTCAGATCGGACCGCGTGGGTCACCGAGTAGGTGGCACAGCGATCTACTCGAGGACAAGTATGGTTCACAAACCCGTCCAGCTCCCTCAATTTCAATTACTAGAGGCCACGACCGCCAGTGTCCATCTCGGAGGAGCGGAAGTTCTGATGGTGTCTGCGTACCAGCCACCCCAGAGGTAGTTCGTAGTTAACGATTATCTCTCTATCCACGCCTTACGTCCGTATGCCATTCTAACCGGCGACCTAAATGCCAAGCATCCGCGTTGGCGTTGCGTCACCCGTGCGAATAGAAGAGGCAGTGAGATCATTCGCATGATAGATGCCAACCCTCAGCTCAGAGTAGAGAGCCCCTGGCAACCCACTCACTACCCGCGAGGTCTAAGATGGCCAACCGCCATAGACTTCCCGATATAAAACATTTCCCCTACCATCTATCACTCACATCGGTCAACGAACTCCATATACACAAAAATCCTGCGTTGGCCGCGATTAACACCCGGGTTGCCAGTTATGACGTTCCGCCTCAACATCGGAACGTCGACCGGGGCTGCGTCAAGAGTTGCCTGAATGGCTCCATCCCTGCTAACCCTAATATCACTGACATCCCAATCTTAGAGGCTACGGTCTCTTCCTTTACCTCCATCGGGACGTGAACTGTCCCCAACCTCACTACCCATACCCCAGCTCCGCTTCACCCAGATGTCGTGGCTGTGGAAGTTATTTTGCTTATACGCCACTCCTGGGCGCCTCGCAGACTCTATCAGTAATACCCCATGCCACATTACCTAGCGCATCAGTTTGGGTTCCGACCTGGTCACTCAACGCCTCAGCAACCGCTGCGTGTAGTGGAGGCTGCTGCTCTGGGATACCAGGACAAAGTTTACACTGCAGAAGTTTCACTAGACGTGGCTGAGGCATTCTCCACGACCTGGCATGCACATCTCGTGCATAAACTCATGCAACTGGAGCTACCCACACGCATAGTACACCTATTACATTCATCTCTGAAACACATATCGTTGCTCTCAGTTGCAGGAAACAAATCTGCACGAAGGTCAATTGGAGGCGGAGTCCCCGAGGGTTCAGTACTGTCTGCTACGCTATTTAGGGTTTATGTGGCGACATCTCAACCGAGCAGCACATCAACATAGCCCAGTATGCTGACGATGTACCGTTGTATTCCACAAACACCCTCGCAGAACCTTCCTCCCCATTCAGAGGCACCTCCGTCTCCTCCAAGAACGGTGCTGGTGTTGGCGATTGTCCATAAACCCGGACAAAAGCCACGGCATTCTCTTCACCAAGTCCCGCTTTCCTGCCAAATTCCCCATATTCACCTATCTCAGGCGAAGGGAGTGAAACTCGATAAGGGTCAGACTTTTCGAGAGCACATCCGCGACCCGTTGCATTGGGGCAGTGGGGCAGCTGCCTCGTTGTATCAAGGGATGCTTGTTCCCTTGAAGCTACGCCTTTTTCGGGCCCTCATAATACCAGTCCTAATGTACGTCTGCGTGATCTGGGCTATGGCCGCAGATTCTCATCTCCTGCGTCTGAAGCATGTACAGAATAGAGCAGTTCCAATAATCTATTTTAGATACCGCAGATTCCCATCGAGACTACTGCAAGAGGCCTCATCTCTTCCGTATGTGGTGGATGAAATTAGGCGCCGGGCTGCAAAATTTTACGACTCAATACTACAACATCGAAGTGCCCTGGTTGGGTCTCTCGGGGACTATAATCCAAAGAATGTACACCTGTGCGTCACCAGGTTCCCCGCATGGCTTGCGGGTACACCTGGTAACAGCGGAGCTAACCCATCAGCAGAGAACGCTGAACTCCCTTACAATACTTTCAAGAGATACTTGGATTTCTAAATTTCAAATTCAAAAATCTGATGTATTGCACTTGCAAGAACAAGGGAACTCTTAAGGTAATATTAGGAACATGGTGAATAATAACGAAACAGAGTTAGCTGACTGATATATAGCTTATTGATGGTGAACTTAAGACGGAAGTTTTTGTACAACGGAAAATAACTCACCTGGTTCCTTTGCATCCTAAGCTTCAGGGTGGTTATGCCACTCTCCCCCCCCCCCCTCTCTCTCTCCTTATCTCTCTCTCTCTCTTTCTTTCTTTAGTAAATTGTATGTTGTCAATATACTCGTATTTACAGTTTTGTTATGATTTGTTTGCTTGCAGACTAAAGATAATCACGGCCAAAGGTTTCTATTTGTGGGTGTCTTGTTTGCTACAATGTCCGAACTCTTTTTGATCTGCTTCTTTGCTGAGGACATCATACAACAGGTAAATGGTGAAAAACCAGAAATTTCTCAAGTTGATACTTGCTCGTCGTATGTAGTATTAGCATATGAGAAAGCCAGGCAAGTCACCTAAATCGAGATTCGAACTCGAGTTCTGAATGTGAAACACTACTCCTACACTATGGAAACGGAGTACCTAGTAAAATTTAATGCCCATTTCTACTCCATACGGCGACACGGATGTGACACTGGTGACAGATGGAATGAAATGATATACTTTGGCAAAGGAATCTGTGGGTAGGACAAGTTCCAGTTTACCCTAAGTATAGGGTACGTCCTAGGCATTTACCAGTTATAACGACTGAGGAAAATCTCACTCAGGGAGAAAGACCTCCCGAATACGAGCGTCATCCGTTACCGCTAAGCCACTTTTCTCGGTCTTTTCTTCGGTGAGACCTGCACGAAAGTTCACCTAATTCTCAGGCGTACTTGCATAGGTGGTATGAGAATTAAATTAGTCATATGCTTCCCTTGTTGCCCGGATGACATGGCAGCCATGTCAGCTCGCAACTCACCTCACCTCGTAGTTTTGAAAAGCAATATTTCAGCAATCCTACATTAACGGTCAAACATTTCAGATTCAACTTCAGTGCACCTGCAGAACATATTTTCTGATGGTATTTCCATTAAGTTGTGGACTAGAACTAAAATGGTTCAGTTTTGGTGCTAGACTTATAGAAAGTGAGTTTAATCAGTGAGACCGAACTACAAAGTTCACTATAGCTGTGCTGGCTAGGGCGTCTTGATTGAAATGAACCGTGTGGACTGACATGGGTTGGAATCCCACTTAACGTATTAGTTTCTATTTGCCTTTTTCTGTTTTCCTTCTTAACGGGAACATTATTATTTTTATAACCCTGCAAAATATGAAATTATACAAACTAATGGAATCTATTTCTAATAAAGCTCCTCCTTTAGGTATTTTTATTCCGCGTACCGTTGTAACTTTCCCGCCGTAGCGCTCTTGGCTACTCGTCAGTTGGGCCTTCGCGCTATATCATATGATATTAAGCTTGCTGTCACTACCTTAGCAGCTAATTTCACTGCAAGGCGGAAAGTTCGTGTGCACCTTTAGAAATGGTGTAAAAATGTCCTTTATTTTTCTATTTGATTACATTTATTTAGAGAAATAAGGAAAGGGAATACTTCTATAACAAGCACGAGTATCGCAGTGACAGCAAGCTTAATATCATAGGATACAGCGCGAAGGTCCAACTGACGAATAGGCAAGAGCGCTTCGTCGTTGACAGTGAAATTCAGAACTGCTCGCTGCTGGGGGTTTCAGCCTCGTCTTTCGAATGTTTATTTTCTGAAATACAAGATTAACAAACGGTTAGTTCTCTACAGCTTTTTATCAGGAAAGGAGAATCGGATGAAGGCACACTGCTACAAATTGAGTTAATGGGGACATGGCAACGTTGTGTCTGGTTGGAAATAACGACATTACAACCTTGCTGGGTGCAAAGGTTGCTTCAACAACTGCATTCTGTTCTGTTTAATGTATCATATTCACTGGCATCCAGATCTGATAATTTACGCTATTACACGCTTATATATTTTAATATGGTAATAGCCTACGAAATTCATAGAGATGCTTTTGAATGTGAATGTTTTAAGGGAAATATTAATTTCAAGGGGAATGTTTGACAATTGAGGTAGGCGTGTTCCCTACTTCATTTTCAGCAATTGATATCTTACGAAGCATTCATTTGTAAAACTTCCATCATACTACAGCATTCATAAGAGGGCGGGAAAAGTTACAATGGTACGCAGAATAAAATACCTAAAGGAGGAGCTTTATTAGAAATAGATTCCATTAGTTTGTATAATTTCATATTTCGCGCGGCTTACATAAATAATAATGTTCCCGTTAAGAAAGAAAAAAGAAAAAGGAATACGTTAAATGGGATTCGAACCCACGTCATCCCACACTGTTCATTTAAAACAACACGCCTTAGCCAGCACAGCTATAGCGAATAGTGTAGTCCAGATTGACTGATTAAACTCACGTTCTATAAGTCTAGCACCAAAACTGAACCATTTTAGTTCTAGTCTACAACTTCATAGAAATACCATAAGAACATATGTTTTACAGGTGCACTGAAGTTGAGTCTGAAATATTTGACCGTTAATGTAGAAGAAGGATTGCTAAAATATTGCTTTTCAAAACTGCGAGGTGAGGTGACTTGTGAGCTGATATGGCTGCCATGTCCTCCGAACAGCAAGGGAAGCATACGACTAATTTAATTCTCATACCACCTATCCAAGCATGCCTGAGAATTAGGTGACCCGTCTCACCGAAAATGGGTATTTACTTTTGTGAAAGATAGTACATAGAAAATGGTTTTTAAATGTTACTTATTAAATGAATATAAGCTACTGAAACTTACATCGAGAAATCTACTGCCCAACTAAAACTGTTAATTTCTAAGGAACCTACAAGCACAAGGACAACATTTAAGGGGCAACAGAGACACAAGAATGGTTTAATTCAAGCACACAACATCACATTATCCTTTATATAAGATTTAAAGCAGCTAACCACGCAAAATATTTATGCTCTTTAGTAAATAATGTTAATTAATCAACGTACCTATAGTTAAAATAATGAGTTAATCTACTTGTCGCTTCTTGAGCCACAAAAAGCATTGGTAAATATGACAACAATAAATGTGAGACATTAATTCTTGGCTGTATTGTTTGTGTTGCAGAGCTCTGCCATTGAAAAAATGATTTGTGGAAACCAATGGTACCACCGTACCAAGAAGTACAAGCAGTGCTTGCCATTTATCATCCAAATTGCACAGAAACATCAAGCTATAACGGCTGGTACCTTTTATGAGCTTTCATATGAGAGATTTGGAATGGTAAGGCTTTAAATACTTCAACGAAAATAACACCTGAATTATGTAACATAGTATTGGACTACAATATGATGCTGCAAACGCTGAATTGACTATTTAAATCAGTTACATTTCTCCTAAATATGTGAGTTTCTCTTCCTTCTTATTGCAAAACTTTAAGTACATAGAACAGCTTACCACAGGGAATTTTCATAACTCTCAGATACGCAATTTATGTCAAATAACACGTTTGTGGGACTTGGCTGTTATAAAATATGCATACTCCTTAATTTGTGTATTCACAGACTTAATTTTTTGAGTAGTTTACGAAATATTAAGTGATATTTATTTTTTCTGAAGAGCTCGCATGAACAGCTTGTACTATAATGTGCAGACAGTACAAAAATAAACACTTAAACTGCAACTGCTTTAAGATCTTTTTATCAAAAGTATTACAGTTTAATGCTGTTCAAATCAATTTTGATATGTTTCAGATTGTTAATACAGCATACTCCATGTTCGCGCTTCTTCAAAAGGTACGAGGTTGAACACCCGTGCTGTGAAAATGACGGGTATAAAGTGGAATCCACCAATATCACAAAGTATGTAGAGACTACACAATAGCTTCACTTCACTAAAGTTGAGTTGTACTCATTACACACCCACGCGTTTCAGCAGCTTCTTTCTGTCATTTTCAGGGTAAACTGACCTTGGTCAACCTTGCTACGAACCGTTACCTGCGAACGCTGACGTCACATTTACGTCACACGCATGAGGTCATAGGTATAGGGGTGGGCGACCCCTACACAACAGCATGTTTCTTGCGACTTTCGTATGTTATATTTGGTTGGTGTTTTTTTTTCTCTCTCTCTCTCTCTATTGTGTGTGTCCAATAACACAAAATGGTTTACTACTTATTACGGACGGGACTTCCTATATGAAGAAAGCTGCCACAGCAATACAGTAAGCATTTCCAAAACTAGAACTTGTCTAGCACATAGTCTCCACCGTTGTTGCGGAAGAAATTATATCCTCTTTTCCGGATGCAAATGCTTTTATAGCCAACACGAAAAAGATATTTCGCAAAACACCCTCCAAAATCAAGATGCTTAAACTGATGGCACCTGGAATACCTTTGCCTCCACAACCAAATGTAACTCGTTGGGGGACATGGCTACAGGCTGCAGTATATTATACTCAATATTACCACAGAATTTTAAACACAATAAAAGTTTGCGGCGTGCAGAAAAATGTCGCAATACGTGCAGCGAAGTAAATAATTACATCAGCCTTGTGTGTAGGTCTTTCATACATTGAGAAGAATTTCAGAAATATAATAACCGCAATAACATATTACTTCATGTGCATCAAAAATGCTCGAGAGTATTAAGACAATAGAACAAGTTTCAGAGACACATAGTCATGTTTTGTACGCTCCTGTTACGTCTGGAACGTAGTTTTTCAAAATACAAAAACTTTCTCCGAACAAATCTGATGCGACTTACTTTCCATAAATTTAGGAAATAAATTATTACACATTGCAATAACCGCTCACGATGATGTCTCTAGCTAAAATTCTAGACATTAAAACCTTAATAAAAATGAAGTTAATTACGCGCTTCAAATGGGTAAACATTCATTATTTGCTACCTAGTAATGCCCCTTAGCCCTGTTATTCCTACCTTTGAAGCAGGGTGTACTCTGTGTTGTCTTCCAGTTTACTTGTTTACAAGAGCACTGTAAGGTCGCCGGCCGGCGCTTTTACTTCCCGTTGTAGGTGCACGGTTAACTTGATGGATTTCTTACTAAAACCCCGCTCCTTACTTCTTAGATATTGCTTCAAAATGCCTGATCATTTTATGTCTGTATAAGGTGCATTGCTCTTACTAAGCTCACAAAGCTGGCAAGCGAGGTAAGAAATGCATTTTCTTTAATTATTCTATTGTTCGTTTTTTAAAACACAATCCTAACAAGACAGGGTACCCATAGTTGACTTTTGAACGAAACCAGTTTATTTATGTTACAGAACATAACAAAAGACATTTGGAGCAATTTGACGTTCTATGCACCATTCGAAGAGGAAAAAGAGGAGGGGCGTATGGAGCGCAACGAAAGAGGCTACGTGGAACCAGTCTTCTACTGTGCTTTTCAAATGGGAAGAATTTTGATCTGCAGCCAAAGACATACGTTTACGTGCACAGTGTTACAAGCTCACTACCCCCACTCTTTTCATATTCCTCTCTCTCTCTCTCTCGAGACTGATTCTCTTGGTGCACGTCAAGCCCCACTTAAGGGGAAATCAATATGACAACAAAGCATGACTGCGATTGGTTGCCAGCCTGGAGGAGCTCAAGAACAAACTCCTTCCTATTTGAAAAACACTATAGTTATATATCAGAGGTGAATGTGATGTGCTGTTGCATAAGCTGTTACAAAATGAAATCGCTGTGGTCCTAAAGTTGAAAATAGATGTCTACGATATTTCGGTGGGAAGGCCAACTAGAGTAGTGTTGCATAGTTTTCGAACAGATTAGAAACAGCTACATGATGAAGATGCTGTGAGTATAGAACTCTTATGGTAAATGAAGAAGTCACCAATGAAGGCGATATTGAAAGTGATTTTAGGGATGATCCAGCGATACACCTAGAAAGTGAGCAGACTTCACAAGAAAATGACCCAGCATTACGTATCAGTGACGAAAGCAGCGGCTCCTCTTACTATCCATCACCACCAAAGAAGATTGTTAGAACAAAATTTCCTGAGGGTTATTTGGCTGACGCTTCCAAAATCTGGACGAAGCAGCCAAAAGAAAATTATATTTTACAATAGTGCCCTTCTAGTAGCCCTCGACATGTCATCTAGCCAAATTCACTATGGTAATGACACAAAAAGGACAAATAAAAAACAGCACAGTTTTGCACAATTTCGAAAAGGCCCTCAAACGACCCAGCAAAAACAGGAAGATGCTACAAGAAGGGATAAATAACGAGGTACGTGATTCGTTCATTGAAATGCGAAAACATGGAATTACACACGACCGAACGCTACAAATTTGGACAATGTCTTATAAAACCAAATTGATCCGAACAACACCTTAATATTCAAAGCTTCCAAAACGTGGCTGCAGCGGTTCAAGAGAAAAAAATAAGATTCAGTTGCAACAACCACCCATTCATACATGATAATGCCTGTTATTGTAATGGATTACCCTTCTTCCTCAGGTGTATGTTCTTGTCTCGGAACCCAGTGGGAACTTTCCAGCAAGCACTTGAATTTCCCAATGTGAAAACATATTCTAGCAAATCAGCAAGTACGTCAAATATGAATTTGAAAGTGTTCCTGGTGCAGGTGTGGCCGATTTGCACGGAAGAACCAGCGGACGTTTTCCTTTTCCGTTCATTCAAAAGTATGGTAAGGCTCATCACCGATACGATAGTCTTATCGTCCACAGTTAAAGTGTGCCAAAGAGGGCTATTTATTCGCATTCACTCGTTTCTCCACTTCCAATATTTTTGCAACTAGATTCAACCAATTGATCCGATTCGCTTTCTTCAAATCTGGTTACACCGATGAACATCCAAGATCATTTCAGACACCTGCTCCGAGAGTGGTTTAGAAGAAAAATGTTTCAAAGTGTTCAGCTCGCGTTCATTCGATGTGCTCACTGTGAAAGGTGTTAATGTCTAAACCACGGACTGATCTTCATGTCTACTGCACTTGAACTGCCGTTATTTTATTTCCATTATGTAAAGATTATTGAATGCATTGGCTCGACCATCTACAGTATTCAGCCTCGTTTGAACTAATTTGCACGAGGATTCTTGTCTTATGAGTACACTTGCTCTATGTTTGGATGCTCGTAGGTTCTAATGTTTCTTGTTCATAGCAGCTGTAATTTGCTTGGTATGCATATTTTGATATTGGTTATTCAACGCACTATATAGATTCAAAATGTGAGCGACAACATTTACGTACCCTGCCTATAAGGTGGGAAACAATATAGCCAGTTTCTTCCATATCTTTTTCGGTTTTCCACCTTCTACAAATAGAACCATCAGTATGAGATTAAAAGCACAGCTTTGAAAAAGCGGTTGTATAGATGGGTGTCGAGGGAGACTTCATCCGCGTGTTTTCACTCTTATTGTTAAAGCGCGGTTTCGATTTTTTTCTCAAAACTTTAAATGCTTGCCATTAATTTTGATGACGATGATTAAGGAAAATACTTCACAGCAACGTAGTTATGTCAATGTTGTGAACAACTCCAAGTAAAACGAATAATCAGGTCAGTCATATTGTGCCATCTCCTTTCTTATGTAATGGAACTTATATATGTAGCCTAAATATTTATTTTGATTCGTATGAAATGAACAGCTGTTATTGATTCATGTTGATGTTTATTATGTGCATATGACGTTTATTGATGTTAATAATTTACCACAGGAGGCGCAGAAAGGTTTCGTACGGAAAAGAACCCGAAAAACATTTCCGCGGTTAGTTTCGGACATTGATTTCAAGAACCATGTGCAATTACTTTGTTAACTAAATAATCGTAATTTAAATAAAAACTAATATTTGCTGAAAACTGAACGTTATTTAAAAGGAAGCCTTTCACTTGCAAATTTTATTCAACTTTATCGTTTCTCGCTTCATACGCCCTAAAACAAAGCTCTCAAGGCTCGTATTTAAAATTGCTAGACATCAATTTGTTGCAGTAATTCATTCCTAATATTGTCTCATTTATAAACTTACACTGGCATTTCTCATCTGTCTTCTCTCTCAACATTTGAAAATAGCAATACGTAAGAATACTTCCATCTATCTGCTAATCTTATAAAACTGGAATGCTAATGGTCTTCGTCTCAAAAGAGCGTCTCATATTGCCTTTCTGTCATTCACAACATTGACATAGCACCTTCACCGCAACCCATTTACTACAAAATGAAATCCACAGTCTTACTGTACATAACATTTACCAAAACGACAGTGGTCTTCAGTGTTTCAGGCGAACTGTCGATTATAATCAAATACAATATTTCATACCATAAGATATTTCCTCTAAGTATGAAAGAATTAGAAACGTTGACTTTAAACTTGACTGCTTCCATAACAATGATTTTGTCTTAATTTGTGCATATAAACCTCAAAATTATTTTCTTAATGTCACATATAGGAGACTGATTTTTCCCAACGCTGGTTCAATACTTCTGGGTGATCTAAATTGGAAATGTATCACTGGACTGCCGTACAGCTACTTCAACCAGACAGCATTTGTACGAGTACATTGGTAATTGTGTGTAATAATGTGCTGGAATTGTAATCTTCTGCAACATCTCGTACTACTCATGCCTTCAATTATGTTTAACCTTAGTACTGCAAGTAATTAGTGTTTTTCTTGGAATTCAAGAAATGAACTAAGAACTGATCATGCCTTCCATTGTGTTTACCTTTACTACTGTAATTAATTAAAGTGTTTTTCATGGAATTCCAGAAGTGTCCTAAGAATTTTTGTCATCTCTTATTAGTTGATAATGACTAAGCTGTGTAAGATTGTGATGGACCACAAGCATAAGAGTTCAAAGGTGGGTTGCAAAGAGAGGGCAGACATCTGACTGTGTCCACGACAATCATTAACCTCTTTTCTATAATTTTTTATTGAGCTTTTCGTTTTAACTAACACTTCTGTAACTGTTCCTGCTACGAATAAAACCATATTTTGTTCACTGACTTTGACTTAATTTGAATTCCTTATCTACCATCCCGAAAACTTTCGAGGTTAAGTACACAACTCAAAAATAAAATTCGTTACAAGTGGATTGAATATTTTAATAACCACTAAACCGACATTTTATCCTTAACTCTCCAACTTCATCTCCTGATACTCTAGACATAAAATTATGCAAAAATATGCGTTCTCCAGTGTATCTATTGCCGTAACTACCGTCGGTTGGGATCATCGTCCAGTTCTAAATGTATTCCACGCATACCCATTCCAAACACGACGTAAGATAAGCGGCTGTGTCAGTTGGGACCAATTTCAATCAAGAGTGGATACAGCATTAAATTCTGCCCTTCAGATGTACATAGAAACGTAGCTCAACTCCTCGCAGACACCATTTGTTCCTCAGTCAGAGAATCTAGGTATATCCACGCCTCAGATCTCTATTTACCTATGCGCAGCATTACCTTAATAGAAGAAAAACATCGCATTCTAAACCAGTAGCAAGAAGAAGGACATCCATGGCAAACCAAAAGCTGAACAGCCTCATTCATACAGTCAGACTAAAAGTAGAATTTTATAAACTTAATCCTTACCAAACATACCTGCCCTTTTAGGATCTAGCTTCCGTATGAGACAAAAATAATTATAGGAGAACAACATCAGTATCCTCAGGACATGTTGATAAGACATTTACAGACTCTCAGACTAAAGGTAATGTCCTTCCTTATTACGAAATGCATTTACACCTAACACTCATAATAAAACTATCTCCAACATTGAACATGAACTGTACGAACATACCCATAAGCCGAAAGTACCAACTACAATATTGAACACGTCTTCGGAAGATATTCTCATCGTAAGAAACCTTCCTATTAAAAAATCCCTCGACATAATAGCATACCACACATTGCTTTGAATAAACTTACAAAAGAAACGTTGTGTCCATTTATAGAAAATCTTTTAACTTAACATAAAAAATGCGCTATTTCCCTGAATTATGGTAATTTACAAAAACTAATTATTTTCATAAACCACGAGAGTTCAAACATCTACCTGCGAGTTATCGAACAATCAGGATGTTACCTACTGTGTCAAACGTATTAGAAAAAGTAACCCAGGCACGTTTAGCTGCATGTGTTTACAGCAACAACATTATACCGTCCTTTCTTTTTACTCCTCACCATTAAATAACTCCCAATCATTAAAAATTATTGAAAATACCATCAAAGGTTTCCAGAAGAAGCACTACACTACAGCCGTTTTCTTGATACACCCAAAGCTTCCGATGTCGTGTGACATGACGGTTTATTGATTAAATTGCATGCAGTTGAACTTCCAGATTACCTATTCAACAAACTGGAAGTGCTATCTCCTGGTGCGAATAGATGATTACAAATCTACCATTTGAGCAATAACAGCAGGAATTCCACAACGATAAATTCTCGCACCATTACTATTCACCTATTAATTTATGACCCTCAGATACAAATCCTGTATATATATATACAGTGTTCGAAAAACACCGACAACGCTTAGTATGGTGTGAGGGACAGCAAACTGATTGGTTTTCAAATAGGAACCCCTTTCTTGAAATGCACGGTTTGGACGTTTTAGCGCATCAAACTGTGAGATGGGTGTTTTTTTTTTTTATAAATTATTTTGTTGTTTCACAACGCTGTCAGTCACATCAGCGTCGCCGGTGTGCCGGAATTTTGCATACCTTCCATATTAAGATACCAAAATGTATGTTAACAACCGTTCGTTCTCAAACTTCGGCGCTCTCCAGCGTTCAACCCGTGTGTTTCGCACACAACACACTAAGCGTTGTCGGTGTTTTTGGGACATCCAGTATAGATATATGTAAGCTAGTTAAATTATATTCGAATCCATTCGCGGCCTTTCCCTCCGTCGCTACGCCGGCTGCCAGGACTTCGGACTGGCAATTTCCGCTCGAAAGAGCGCCGGTGCCAACTCTCACTGGTATTGCTGCTTCAGGTGCAATCATTCAGTGTGAGTCAGGTGTCTTTGTCCTGCGGTAAACATGGTGCGTCACTTATCTGTGGAAGAACGCTGTTCATATGTAAAGTTTGCTTCTGCTGGTCGTGCGCACAGAAAGCTTGTTGAAATCTTTCCGAACTCTGTACCTCCCAGATGGACAACCGTGCATGCGGTCGTAAATAAATTTGAAGCTTCGGGGTTGGTTTTGGACAAGAAACATTCGAGGAAGACGTCAGCGTTAACTGAAAATAAACTGGATGGCATAGATGACGCTTTGGAGCGTTCGACTCGAAAATCTCTGGAAACAATCGTGCAGCAAACAGGTGTATCTCATTCTTCTGCAAGAAATACTGCACGTCTGTTGAAACTGAAGCTCTATCCTACACAGGAGTGCAAGCTTTAAAGCCAAATGATCTCACTAAACGTGTGAATTATTATAACTGCTTTTTCTAATCCGTAGAAAGGGGTTTCATTGACCCAGAGCTATTTTTTTCACTGGTGAATCTTGGTTTCATCTATCTAGACGTGTAAATACAACAGTCGCTACTGAGCTACAGAATAACCTGTGTTACTGGATGAAACGCCTCATTATGATCAGAAAATTGGAGTATGGTGTGCGATAAGTGCTAAAAGAATATTAGGCCTCATATTCTTTGATGAAAGAATAAATGCAGAGCCATATGAGAGGTAAATTGTGAGGCCATTTTTCAATCGCTTGACATAAGAGGAAAAATCGTGTGGTTGGTTCAAGCAAGATTCTGCAACATCACATCCGGTTGCCGTATCATTAAATGCAGTAGGAGAGATGTTTGATGACAGAATAATTAGTGTTGATTTGTGGCCGCCTCGTTCTCATCACCTAACGAGTTGTGATTTTTATTTATGGGGTTCTTCAAAAGACAAAGTGGATCGTTCCAAGCGTCGCACATACTACAGGAATTTAGAGAAAACATTGTGCAAGAAATCACAAGGATTCCTGTTGCTGAACTTCGGAGAGTGAGCGAGAATATTTACACGAGATAATTGTTGCCTGTTTGAGGGCAGAACGTCAACATTTCCAGCATCCATTATAAGGTAAGGATTTTAGTGCGTCTCTGCCTGCGTAAATTCCTCGACGACTGTCAGCTGTCTCGCGCAGTGGAGAGAGGCCGCGAGAGTGGGTTTGAATATAATTTAACTACTCTCTCTCTCTCTCTCTCTCTCCGTGTGTGTTTGTGTGTCTGTGTGTGTGTGTGTGTGTGTGTGTGTGTGTGTGTGTGTGTGTGTGTGTATACACATTATATATAATGTGTGCATACGACATAGTTATTTTCTATTCAGATCCTATCTTAAAAGTTCAAATTAAAAGACTACATACTAATTCTAAAATAAGAACAAATTAGAAACTAAAAACTTCACTTATCTTAGTATGTTGATATCCTTTTTCTATTTTATTTTTTATTTTTATTTTTTTTATTTATTTTATTTTTTTATTTTATTTTAGAATCTTGTTGCTTCACTGTTAATAGCTTCAATTTTTACTTAATTTAACTACATACTAAATTTACTGTCTAGTGGTTCACAACTTGGAGAACAATTTTCACGTCATCACTCCAGGTCTTCAATCTGTCCGGTCCATACGTTCGCCTGCTCCCCGACAGGGTGGTGCTATTTTCTTCAAAAGCTTCGTGTCACGCCCTTGAAATACATTAAACTTAAAAAACAACTTAGGTTTTTAACCGACTTTTCGTTTTTGAGTTATGCTGTTCACAGACTGACACACACACACACACACACACACACACACATACACACACACACACACACACACACACACACACACACACACACACATTTTACTAAAATTGCTATTTTGGATTCAGAAATTAATTTACTCTCCTTCATCCCACTATTATCATCTAACAAAGATATATATTCAACATATATTCCGTGTGAAATTTCTACATGGCATTTTTGGGTGGAATACATTACTTCCCCTGCATATCGCACGTCGTAGAGAAAGTGATACAATAATTGTATTGTATGCATGGGAATCATTCATTATAAACACATAGAAATATACTCTGGGCTTGATCAGCTTGGGACATTATTGTTATTATTATCATTATCATTATTATCATTATTATTATTATTATTATTATTATTATTATTATTATTATTATTATTATTATTAAATGTTTAAAAGAGCGTTAAACCCCCCACTGACCATAGTAGCTCGAAACGCTGACGCCAAGACTCTCGACTTAGTGTGGAATGAGGATGAATAGTATCGATAACAATCATAATAAATACTGAACCTACGTACATCTATGATTTGTATGTTGCTTCTGGGTACACCAAGTATAGTTTTTTGCAAAACATGATGACTCCTAAAGAGGGCCGCTCCCCCTGCCAATGGGTTATAACCATTAGTAAATTAAAGGCAACCCCATTAACAGGGCGAGAGGCAATGCAGCCGGGCTTCCGGCTCCTTTATAGTTTTAAACCATAGAGCTTCTAAACCCATACTTCAAAGTAACACCACCTTGGGCACAGGAGTGGGGCAGGCTCATCATGTTTTGGAAGGAAGAAAGCTATATGTAATTTTGATTAGAGCTTTGTGAACGAGCTCTTGTACCTGAAACAATCTGTCAGTCCTGAGCTGGAATAATGATACACGAAGATACACATCACCTCCAAACAACTATTCTTGTGGACTTCCATACCAATGTGTGGCTCTCTGCTGGGTCTAACGTTATTCCGGGAATATTTTCAATTTTATTCTATTATTCACCTTTGCTTCCCTCCCTGCTTCAAGGAGTTTGAAGGAAGTCATTGCTCATTTTGTTAGTAGTCTTCATTCAAATTATATTACCTTGCACAGGTAATAAAAGTAAATACGGATATACTATATAACTTATAACACTATTTAATTAGATAATAGGACATGGAGAAGCTAAAGAAGAGTTAGGTGAGAAATTAGTCACTTGAATAGTTGCAGATACTCTCTCAAGCGGCGTACCACAGATGACAATTTTTATTTGTGATTCCGGAAGATTGTCATCTAGTCTATGATTAATTGGTGATACAGATTCCACCATCCTTTTAGTCAAACTGAGTGAACAAGCACAAAAGTGGAGCAGACCATTGAGCTTGTTTGATGAAACAACTGAACCTATTCAAATAGTATGGCTGCATTCTGCCTAATTAAGAGCTATGACAACCCACAACAGACACCGACTACAATCAGCCTCTCTGCTGAGCTAGTGAACGATATATTTTCTACTGTATGTATTTTGCAGCTAATTGGATCACAGGATGTACATGTTTTCCTAAGATCTTTGGGCAACTAGAGCCTGTGCAACTATAGTACCTATGTTTAGAATTCTGTATAGTGGCCACAGTTTATCGACAGTTCCCAAGAGTTCAACATGGCCGACATTACACTAAACAGCTGACGGAAGTATCCCAAAAAGCAGTCCTGCCAACGTACATAAAAAGGTATTTCTAACCTCAAATATCACAGGATTAAAGTAAGATGCTTTCAAATGATAATAATGTCAAGGTTGTTTTTTGGGGTATCCCAATAAGCTGTGCCTACTATAAATAAGAGCACGAAATGTCGAATGCAACTAAGAATGCAAGGGCTAACGTGGAAGCATTTATGAGATGAATGCAGAAAAGATGATTAAAACATGAATCCTGTTTTGTTTAAAGTAATTCAAGTGTCTCCTCAGAAGCTTTAAAGCGACGGCGTCTTGTCAGTAGATTTAATGTCATGTAAAAGAATTCCTGCGGGGCCAAAATTTCGGAGCACCACCGGCGCTGAAATGACTTGGCAATAGTATCGTTAGCAAGCAAAATAACATTTTGAAACTTTTGTCGCTAGCTTATACAGCAATTTTGCTGATCGACAAAACAAAAAACTGGCTGCAACAATTTTTGTGAAAATAACAGTCAGGTTAACAATTTCTGTATAACTAATATATTGCATATATTGAATTTTCTACAAATAATGCGCGCAGTCCTCTGATTCTGAATTACATTCGCGGATTTGTTTTAATTTTCGGAGCGTCAACATTGTCTGCTGCTACTCAAATTGCTTGCGATCCCTCCTGATATTGAGATAGGAACTACAGCAAAATGCGATTGTGAAGGAGAGGTGGAGGGATAGAGGGTACAAGATAGTGATCAGGTGTAATCTTAGAGAGAATATCTAACGGGATAGAGAAGGAGATACACATAGGAAATCAACATGCAAAATGGTGGTCAAACGCATTCTAAGGCGGGTTGCAAGATAGAGATAATCTAGGAGTTAAGGTGGTAAGCTAGCCAAACTTTAACACGCTGGAGGGCTGTTTATACTCTCATAGAGATTCTCTTGATAGGATAAACAGGCTTGTTCAATCTAATTCAACATATGAGGAATTGGGTAAAAGTATTAATTTTCGATGTATGAGGCTTTGATTGTGTGAGGTTCAGGCAATTAGCTGCTTCGAACCAAAGAACACGCCCTTTATGGAATAGGGCAGACAAAGCTATACCCCAAACTAACTCTATCCAGCACACGAGGTATGGAATTTGAGGAATGATTTTCCTCACGCCAACTAGTTACAGCTAGTTTCCTTACTTAACCTAACATAGAGGTAATATTGGTTCTAATACTCCTCATTAGGCATTCATTTAAGAAAATTATTTGCTACTAGGGAGCACTCAGGGCTTATGTCATGTTTGTCCTCCGGCACATCAGTAATGTCCTCGCTGTTACTGCCACTGGCAGGCAGCTGCCATCTTTCACCACTGAATGCGCAGCTGCTTAATGCGGTACTCAGCATTGAGGTCTCGACCTCAATTTGATTTGATTTGATTTGATTTGGTTTAAGGGCGCTCAACTTCTAGGTCATCAGCGCCCTTAAAAGATTCATGGCAATAGCCAGATATAAATGTCACTCAAAAAATAAAAATACTAGCAACAAGAAAAGTATACAAAAGTAAAAAGGAGTGGCAATAGCCAGATATGAAACAAGGTGATAAAGATGTCCAAAAGCAGAAACAGATAATTAAAAATTTTTTAAATCCTCAAACTGATATTGCACTCCGCTAAAAAAGTAAAAACTCTATCATCCGCTGTTTTGAGGTCCTATCAAGACTTCCGGTGGGGTTTCTTAGTAAGTAGGCTGCCTGGGTTCGAAGCCAGGGTAGGAGTCTTACACTCGCATGCTTGCATGCGATAAGGGCGTAAGTAGACTTCTTCCCAAAAAAAAAAAAAAAAAAAAAAAAAAAAAAAAAAAAAACTGTCAACTTCATCGAGCGGGGGACAATCCCCGTTCGACTCGAGCCTCCTCTGGGCCTCTGGAAGGCGGGCAGTTTCTTAGTCGGTCAGTCTGTCAGTGAGTGCGTGGCATCTGTGAAAGAGACGTGGCGTTGAAGTGAAGAAGTTTCAACGAATGTTGATTGATTGTATCGTCGGAGTTTGTGTTTCAGAGACAGAAAGTGAAGAGAGACAGTAAAAGGAGTGAGTCAAGGCTCTGGGCAGAAAACAGTTCCGAGTTGTAATGTGATGAAATACGGTAGACTGTGTTAATGTCAATGGAAGAGAGCTATGGTTTTGTGCAAAGGTTTAGAAGAAAAATAAAGAGAGAAAAAAAGAAACTGGACTGGACTTTGCCGCTTTGTTATAATATATTTTGTGCTTCACTGTATCATACTCCTACATACTAGGAGTTTTGCCTTTGTTGGTACGTCCCCCTGCGGGAGCTGGTCATTTGCATTCTAGTGGAACTATCTTTTTTTCCAACATTATAGATAACTTGGTCTTAGTGTAAAATGTATAAGAATGTATGACTAGTTTGCATTATAATCGACATAAATGTGTTAGTTTAGCATCAAAATTTCGATAAAGTTAAAAATGTTTATTAGGTACTATCTTTCACCCATCTTCGGTGAGACCTGCCTAATTCTTAGGCGTAGTTGCATAGATGATATGAGAATTAAATTAGTCATAAAGGTGCACACGAGCTTTCCGCCTTGCAGTGAAATTAGCTGCTAAGGTGGTGACAGCAAGCTTAATATCATATGATACAGCGCTAATGCCCTAGTGAAGAAGAGCCACGAACGCTTCGTCGTTGACTGTGAAATTCAGAACTGCTAGCTGCCGGGGTTTCGATCCTCGTCTTTTACACGTTTCTTTTCTGAAACACAAAATTAACAAATGTGTTTAGTTCTCTACAGCTTTTTATCAGGAATGGAGAATCGGATGAAGACACACTGTTTCAAATTCAGTTAATGGGGACATGGCAACGTTGTGTCTGCTTGGAAATAAACGACATAACAACCTAGTTGGGTGCAAAGATTGCTTCACCCTAAAGTAATCTACAACTGTATCCTGTTCTGTTTAATGTATCGTGAATTACATTATTCACTGGCATCCAGATCTGGTAATTTACACTATTACACTCTTATATACTTATATTTTAATATGGCAATAGCCTACGAAATTTATAGATGCTTTTGAATGTGAATCTTTAAAGAGAAATATTAATTTCAGAAGGAATATTTGACAATTGAGGTAGACGTATTCCCTGCTTCATTTTCAGCATTTGCAATTAATATCTTATGAAGCATTCAGCTGTAAAATTTTAATCGTAGCATTCATAAGACGGCGGGAAAAGTTACAACGGTACGCGGAATATGGATTCCTAAAGGAGGAGCTTTACGAGAAATAGATTCCATTAGTTTGTATAATTTTATATTTCGCACGGGTTATATAAATTATAGTGTTCCCGTTAAGAAAGAAAAAGTAAAAAGGGAAATGAAATAAGTATGTTGAATGGGATTCGAAACCACGTCAGCCCACTTTGTGCATTTGAGAGAACACACCTTAGCCAGCTCAGTTGCAGTGAACACAAGGATTTTGATCTGACTGATTAAACTCACGTTGTATAAGTCTAGCACCAAAACTGAATCGTTTAGGTTCTGGTCCACAACTTAATAGAAACACCTTAAGAGCATAATTATATTCTGCAGGTGCACTGAAGTTGAATTTGCAATGTTTGCCCGTTAATGTAGAAACACTGCTGAAATATTGCTTTTCGAAAATGTGAGGTGAGGTGAGTTGCGAGGTGACATGACTGCCATGTTCTCCGAACAGCAAGGGAAGCATATAACTAATTTAACTCTCATACCAGCTATGCAAGCACACCTGAGATCTAGGTGACCCTTCGCGCGGGTCTCACTGAAGTTGGGTATTTACTTTTGTGAAAGATAGTACCTTAACCCTTATGTAGTCGCGCCTGTTTTCATCAGGTTACTAGTCGCACAGGGTGTTCCTGACACCCCAAATAAAGCGGCTCTAATTTCATATTTGTACACAAAAGCATTAATACCTATAAATAGGTTTACTGAATAAATGACTCTTCAAAATGCTAGATCACCTTATATGAGAGAATTTTTTATATTAATAAAGTAAAGTTCTTTGAAAAATAAACAATACTTCCTATTTGCTTACAATATTTGGTAAAATTATTTTTCCCTGGTATTACTTGTTCTGTACTACTGATTTAAGCCATTACGCATAACACTAATGTCTACTCATACAAAAGTTTGATGAATTTAGTCATTATCACTGGCATTATCATAACACATTTCACATACAGTATTCGTATGCTTTAGACTATCAAACATGGGCACAGTGCGATTGAAGTTTCATCTTTACTCATATAAAACCTGCTGCAGAAATTTCCACATTCTTTCTTCTACTGCGTAAGGATCCATTGCCGAATAAACAGCACATAGTGACAACAGACAAGCAATACAACTGTAAGCTTTCTCAGCGCACAATAACGGGAAGAGTCGCGTGGGGTGATGTCGACACCACAAGGCATATTGTTGCGTATTTTCTTGGAATTCGGACTTCTATTATTGATTCTATTTTTACTCAAATCTCGCACATTACTTCCTAGAAAGGTACTAAAGTTCATGTTGGTACACTCCTATCAATTATGTAATAATACACCGATAACAATGAATGGGGTGTTCTGAACACCCCGCGCGACCACTAAAGGTTAATATATGACAGCAAAATTGCTTTCATTAACAGTCTAAATTTCAATTCAGATATATAACTATTGCAGATTTTCATGGAAACTAGTAGTTGGTTTTAACTAGCATGTACATTCTGAAAACAGTTTCTTTAAAAGCATTTATTTTGTAATAACTATTAATATCTTGTTTTGTTAATATTTAAGCGGACGCCTCTTATTACCCTACAAAAGCTTAAATAATAATGGTGCTAACTTTTACGTAAAACACAAATATAAAAAAATCTGATAATATGCACTCACATGACTTTCTATACTCTTGTACTTTTCTTACAAACTCTTATTCCTATATCTTCATGATAATAGTGATACACATTTGTACAAATTATTTTATTGCTTATTTCCTTGCAGGTGCAAGGGAAACATAAGGATATAGTAGGCTTTGAGCGATAGTCATATCGTTTAAAGCTGATCGCCATATGAAGGCATTGAAAGTCCGTTCTCTTTGCTAAGGTAAAGGTAAAAAAATGAATGAAACCTTCCATTGGAGAAAACTATAAGTGTTGGAAAACACAAATAATCTCCGAGGTGGCTCAATCCACAAAAAATAAAATGCATTTCAACATAAATTGTGTATTTTAGCAAGATCTACATTTTTTGTACAGTAAGAATTTGGTCTATTGGTCTATCTCTTATAGTTTACCAGTTATGCAAAAGTCATCCAGAGTAAACAAGACTACATAGGCCATAGCTAGAAAATTCAAAATATGCATACAATTTGTCATAAAAATATTTGGCATTTTAATCATAATCGTTAGAGCCGTTTTCAAGAAAATAAAAAATTTCGAAAGAATTTCTATATTAAGGGCAGTTTAGGGTGGAGGAACTTTCTTCAAAATCTTCGCGTTGAATGTTTGAAGGATATTAAACTTAAATACCAACTTCGGTTTTTAACCGAGTTTTCGCTTTTTACTTTCTCTACTGGTAAGTAGGCGAAGTATTGTATTCCACCCAAAAATTCGATGTCGAGATTTCATGGAGAAAATATATCTTTTGAGACCCCCGGAATCCAAAAAAAGCATTTTTAGAAAAAGGCCCGTGTGTGTGTGTGTGTGTGTGTGTGTGTGTGTGTGTGTGTGTGTGTGTGTGTGTGTGTGTCAGTCTGTGGACAGCATAACTCAAAAACGAAAAGTCAATTAAAAACCAAAGTTGGTATTTAAGTTCAATGTCTTTCAAGGATGCGACACGAAGATTTTGAAGAAAATAGCCCCACCCTAAACTACCCTTTACATGGAAATTTTTTCGAAAATTTTTATTTTCTTGAAAATGGCCCTATCGATTTTGATTAAGATGTCCTATGTTTAAGATATTTTTATGACAAATGAACTGTATATCTTGAATTTTCTGGCTATAGCCCCTGGAGTCGCATTTACTCTGGACGACTTTTGCATAACTGGTAAACCGTTAGAGATAGACCAAATCATACTATACAAAAAATGTAGATCTTGTTAAATACACAATTTATGTCTGAATAAATTTTCTTGTAAAGTGAACCATTTCGGAGATATTCCTTGTTATGTGTGTGAGTTTCGGAAAACTTAAACTTTCGTGAAATGGAACATCGTTGTTCATTTATTTTATATGTTCAGTGTGCAAAGAGAACAGAATCTCAAAGCTTTAAAACACTTGACTATCGCACAAATAAGACAATTATGTACAAATGTTTATCTTAACTAACACGAAGAAGATATAGGAATAAGAGTTTGTAAGAATTGTTAGTACAAGAGTAGAGAAAGTCATGTCAATGCAACACATCAGATTGTTGAGTTATGCTGCTCACAGACACACACACACACACACACACACACACACACACACACACACACACACACACACACACACACACACACACACACACACACACACACACAGTTCTTTTTCTAAAACTGCCTTTTTTATTCTGGGGGCCTCAAAACATATTTCGACATCGAATTTTTGGATGGAATACAGTGCTTCCCTTACTATACGTAGTAGAGAAAGTAAAAATACAATGCATATTACTCGTGTACCTACTAATTTAATTTACATTATAAATTGGTCTATATTTACCAAATGCTTATCGCAATAGGAACGTGAGTACTTTAAAATAAAGCTATGAAGTCTTAGAAACACACTGTGTTGCGCGGCATTAAATTTTAATAAAATTTAACACCTGCAGAGAGAATGCATCCTACATGTTAAAATTGCATAGCAGTTACGTAAACTAGTCATAAGTATTGATTGTTACAATGAGAAAACTAGCATATGAAGTAGTCATAGCAGAAGGTTATTCCTTCAAGGGACAGGGTATTTGTTGCATACAGGTTTGTTGCACTACTTTATATTTTTGTTATATTGAAATAGCTAATATCAGATATCTACAAATGAAACACAATTTACTTTCAATAATGTTTCAATATAATTGTAATTGATGAAAAAATGCATAAATTCGCAATGAATCTCTGAAAATAAACAATCCACAATTTTCTTCTGATTACTTGCAATTCGTCTTATACCCGAGACAAAAGAATAACGCACGAAAATGTTTACTAACTATACGAAAGTGTTATTAGGTTATCAGTTTTTATTCATAATTAATCACTTTTTGATATGGTAATTTAGAATACTTCTCGTATCCCACGTTTATCATGTTACTCTCAAATTTGTAATTTTAGCTCAGTATAAAAATTTAAAGATACTGTTGCTAAGGTATTTTTTAATTCTAATAATTTTAAGAGGAAAACATATTTTCTTATTATAAGTTACTGAATTATTCAATTTTTTTCAATTTGAGTTATGGAAAATAATTTTCAGCTGAACTATGTCACATTTTACCTGATGCGCAACAATTTTGTAAGTCCATAATCTCTTAAGCTGTCCTGAGAATTTCAAACCTACGAGTTATAAACTATGGTCTAAGGAATATTTTGGAAAATAAAAATCCTGAAAAAAGAAATTGAGAGAAATAGAGTTGAAAGTTCAATGGGTGACTTGCAGGTACAACAAATTTACGCAAATTTGTAGCTGAAAAATGTTTTATATTCAACTGTGTAGTATGAAAGTAACAGTATAGTACAAATTCAAAAAAGAAAATCGAAAATTTTCACAATTCTACCAAAGCGCATTACTGATGATCAGCAATGGACAAAGCATAGATCGCATCCCATGTAAAGCCTTTTTTTTTTTTTTTTTTTTTTTTTTTTTTTTTTTTTTTTTTTTTTTTTGGTAGAATTGAAGGAAGCTTTAATACGCAGTTGAACACTGCTGTTGAAAAATAACGCTACTTAGAGAAAGTACCTACTGAATAGGAGAAACATTCAGGATAAATTATTCAGTGTCTTATCTTTTTTCTTTTAGTTTGTGGAACCTAAGCAGAGATATATAGGTTTTCAAGGGGAATATTATAATACAGTAGGCTTTGTGCGATAGTCAAATCTTTTAAAGCTTTGAGATTCCGTTCTCTTTGTACACTTAACATATAAAAAAATGAAGAACGATGTTCCATTTCACGAAAGCTTTAAGTTTTCCGAAACTCACACACATAACAAGGAATATCTCCGAAATGGTTCACTCTACAAGTAAATTTATGTGAACATAAATTGTGTATTTTGGCAACATCTACAGTTTTGTATAGTATGATTTGGTCTATCTCTAACAGTTTACCAGTTCTGCAAAAGTCGTCCAGAGTAAATACGACTGCATGGGCTATAGCCAGAAAATTCAAAATCTACATTTCATTTATCATAAAAATATCTCAAACTATGACATTTTAGTCAAAATCGTTAGAACCATTTTCAAGAAAATCAAAATTTTCGTAAAATTTGCCATGTAAATGGTAGTTTAGAGTGTAGCTATTTTCTTCAAAATCTTTGCGTCGCATCCTTGAAGGACATTAGACTTAAATACCAACTTTGGTTTTTAAGCTACTTTTCGTTTTTGAGTTATGCTGTCCACAGACTGACAGACACACAGACTGACACACACACACGCGCGCGCGCACACACACACCCGGACCTTGTTTTAAAAATGGTGTCTCAAAACATATATTTCCGGTGAAATCTCGACATCGAATTTTTGGGTGGAATAGAATACTTCCCCTTCTTACCAGTAGAGAAAGTAAAAATAGTGGGCAATGTTTGCAGGCTTCTCCTACGCGAAATTGACAAAGAACTAGTATAAAATAAATAAAATCTATTCTATAGCACCGGATACGAAAGCATAGTTTATCAAGTGATGAAAATTAGTATTGCTTTAACCTCGTGGACTAAGGTTCTAAATAATTAATGCTGAACACACAAATCCTAGTATAGGAAGGTGTCAAAATCACGAGATTTCACGAAATAATCTTCAGAGCGATAGCTCACTCGACCCCAGAGAATTGTGGACAAAATGCTGAAATGGCACTCTTGTGTGTCACTCTGGTTTCGGATTTACTCCAGAATATTGGCTTTTAGGCTTTTTGCAGCTTATACACATTCGTGAAACATTTAATGATAACGTATAGAGTGATCCATATTGAATACAAATAGGTATAGGTGATGAAAACCATTTGGCTCACATTAGCATGAATCAAACATCTAATAATTCCTACTACTTTATGCCAGTAAGGTGAAGTAAGTTAAATTGAATTCAGGTTATTTGTTTTTGTATGAAAAATCTTGGCTTGCATTAGCATAAACTAAAACATTTAGCTACTTTTCTATTACTAGACGCCAGAAGGTAAAGTTAAATAATTACATGTATTAGAACACAGTTAAATAATTTTAGAGGCAAGGCGGTGAGTGTTGGCAGGCTGAGGATAGCCCGAGGTGTGTCATACGTGTAGATGGGGGTAGTGGTAAGGGGTAGCAAGATTTGCTACTCAACAGCTGCAGAACAGACCACAATATAAATATATGTAATGAGTATCAGATAGTCACGGTCCTATGGCGCAGCTGAGGGAACCAACTGTGAAATTACAACCGGTTGAACTGATTTTATTTGGACTCGAACATACAGCAAAATCCAATAGAACACACCATGATGTAAATCAGGCATGGGCACGAGAGGAGAGGTAGCGATTGAACTTGCCTTACTCGCCCCACATTTACTTGCCGAGTGGCGAAGGTTGTTTTGATACAAGTGCAGTGGTGTATTTGTTCCACCTGCGCGGTCTACGCTTTATTAACTATTTTGTTTATATTAAACATATTTTGAATACAATAATTATTACAGCCACATACTGTGGTTAGGGAAATTACATGTTATTTGGATGTATAACCCTCCTTTATCTTATGCACGTAATATTCATACTCTGTCTTATGATTAATATGCGAAATTGTTTCTCTTTCACAATAAATGAAACAATAAAGTTCCATTGCTATTTAGACTTAAAATATTTTAAAACTGCTTGACAAAGATAATAAGTTGTTTGGTTTCAAACTCTATACTATGTTCAAACTTTATAACACGAAATACAATGCCTTATATTAAATAAACTAATAAGAAACTAAAATCCTAAAAAGTGGAATCATATTTATATATAAATAAATACCTGTAAGAGTATGCTTTCTTTATGCTTCTGATCAAAGTGACGTTTGTTATCGTAACGCCTTATATTAACAAATTTAAATCTGCATATTAAACAGCAGCCTTTCCTGTTTTTGTATCTTAAAAAAAAAAAAAAAAAAAAAAACTCTGCCACTCTTCATGAAACAGACGTCCTGAGGAAGGCTATGTCGGAAGCAAAAGGTAAAGCTGAACAGTGGAAGGATGGCCGGTGGAGTGAGGCAGGAACGCGTTTCAGTTGAGTGGCCCTTTTGAGTTGATTATTCCCGTGCCTGACGTAAATAAAATCAATTTGGTGCAGATTTTAATTATGTGTAAAACACTTGAATAGCAGTACGTCCAATTAAGCAAATTACAATATAAATATAATTCTGTTTCTCACATACGCGCGCACGCACAGTGTCTGAATATACGCGAAGCCAAAACCAACTCTCCTTTCACCAATCCCAATTTATGGCCATCAAACAATGGCACCGCAACGGAGGAGCAAAGTACGTTCTACCATACACGGGAATTGTTAATGTCTAAGTGTAAACAGCAAATATGGTCTAGCGCCATGATACTGCAAAATGTGCAACGCGTGAGACACTGCAATATCTACTTTTTCTTACCATAACATAAGTAACCACATAAATGACCGAGAAAGTAAAGAAGAGCGACTTACCACTTGGAATAGGTAAAGGTATTTGAAAATTAAAAGAATGCCACCAAAATGTTTGACGCCACGAAAGAGAAGTTATTTGACAAATTATGTGTTTTACCGATATCTACATATTTTTGTGCCCCTCAGGGGTCTCCGTCTAGGGGATATGTGAATGGCGACCACAAGTTACCCAAGCTGAGCAGAACATTACTTCCACTTACTGGTGTTTTGCTCCTCACTGTAACTTTCCTATCTGACCTTACCTTGGTCATCTCTTGTTCTCTTCCGAACCCGATGCTATTAGGGTTCCTGAGGGCTAGGGAGTCTTTATTTTTCCAACCTCTCTAATTTTTCTATAAAACCTTAACCCCTAACATGCTGACCTGTCATGGCATGTAATACGTCCTCTGATTGGTAATCAGAGGATATGGTCGGTGAATTTATTTTGATAATTCTCCTGGTCAGGTCGGTGAGACCCGTAAACCAACGACAGGTGTGGTCCCCCAGACATTCTGGGGGTTGTGAGAGAGCGATGTGACCGCCAAAACATAAAAATATGGTGCTCTCTAAAAAACGGTTACTATTACTGCTATTGCTCTCTTTTTTTATGAAATATGACTCGAGGGGTAAAATGTTCCGGAGTTAAAATAGTCCCCCATTCGGATCTCCGGGCGGGGACTACTTCTCGAGAACCAAAACATTATATTAATAGAAGATCTAACATCAGACTTCTACAATGGAATGCGGGTGGTCTCACACAAACAAAAAAAGTAGAACTGAATAAAATTGTATTTGATTATAACATTGATATATTTGTAATACAAGAAGCAAATCTAACAAATACTACTTAAATACTTCAATTTTACTGGATTTTCACTGCACTTACTACCCAAAAATAGACAGATAAGTAGTGGAATATTAGTTGGAGTCAAAAAGGATATTAAAACCTCCTTTGAAATTGTTAAAGAAATGGATAACACAGATAAAAGTGAGTTAATAAAGCTAAATTTTTGGGATAACAAAACACATCTTCATTTATACAGTATTTACAATCCTCCCAGGAATGTACCGGATCTCTCACTTATTGACCAATTAAATAAAACAATCGTAATTGGGGATTTCAATGCCCATTTCAAAAGATGGGGTTATGAAAAAGTGGATTCTACAGGGAAGATAGTGGAAGAATTTTTGAATACCACAACTTTTGAACTGATTTATAGTAAAGAAGATCCCACAACCTTCATACATTATTCTGGAGCGGGCAGTAACCCAGACCTCTTGTTAGCTACAACAGATATTGTTTCAAAAATTAAAAAACAAGTTATAGAAGATCCAAGTTCTGGTCACAGAGCGGTAATTGCTGATATAAAACTAGAGAATACAAATAACAGTCAATGTCACACGAATCTGTATTGGAACTTCAAAAAAGCAGATTGGAACAAATATAAAACTGAAATAGAACATAAATTTAAAGAACAAACAAACTCACAGCTGCATGACCAACCAGATCATATGAACAAAGAATTCTGTAAAGTCATCCTAGAAACTGCAAAAAAACATATTCCTCGTGGAAGAATTAAAAATTTCAAACCCTTTTGGAACCCCCAGTTAGAAGAACTGAAAAAGCAAAGGGATATAGCTAGAAATACAGCTGAACAAACAAAAAACATATCAGATACACAAATATGGCGGAAGAAATGTGCCTCACTAAAAAAAGAAATTAATACTGCTAAAAGGAATCACTTTAATAATTTCTTAGAAAAAATGGATTATAGGACAGATGGTAACAAAGCTCATAAGTTCATAAAAAATGTCAAGGACAGGAAAGAAAACAACAGCACACCTATCATACACAACAATAAAATGTTAGTAAATGATGCAGTCATAGCCGAAACATTCAATAAATATTATGCTAATGCACACAAAGTAACAAGAAATAATAAAAAGGAACGTAAAGAATTTAAGAAAGATTCGAAACAAGAAAGAGAATGTAATCCTAACACTCAGTGCAATATCTTTTTTTCAAAATTTTAATATGCAAGAATTGAACATTGCAATAAATAATCTAAAAAACAAAAAGTCTCCTGGACCAGATCACATACATCCAGAGTTCATAAAAAACCTTGGAAAAACAGCAAAACAACAACTACTGAAACTCTACAATCTATGTCGGTCTGGGTGGCTCAGTTGGTTAGACGCTGGCCTACTGTTCCCAAGGTCGCGGGTTCAAATCAGGCCCAGACCGATGGTTTTTAAGTGTGCTTAAAAACGACAGCTCCATGTCAGTAGATTTACTGGCATGTAAAAGAACTCCTGTGGGACAAAATTCCGGCACACCGGCGACGCTGATGTGATCCTGGCAATTGACAGCGTCGTTAAACAACAAAATAATTTTTTTTTATCTACAATCTATCCTGGAAAACCACTGTACCTACCGAATGGCGAAAAGCAATAATTGTCCCACTCTTAAAGAAAGACAAAACAGCATCAGAAATAAAAAATTATAGACCAATAGCTCTTACCAGCATAATAGCAAAAGTGATGGAAAGAATGGTGTCAAACAGGTTAAATTGGTTTCTAGAATCACAAAATTTAATATCCCCATGTCAAGCTGGATTCAGAGAGTTCCACTCTACAAATGAACAAGTCTTACTTCTCAGTCAAGAAATCAAAGACTCCTTCAATAGAAAAGAAGATAATTTATCAGTTTTTATTGATTTTCAAAGCGCATATGATTCTATATGCAGAACAAAACTACTAAAGAAAGTAAAAAAAATAGGGATACAAGGTCCAATGTTTTCATGGCAATGTCATTTCCTAACACAACGCTTTATTGCAACCAGATATGGAAGAAATATATCTAAATATAAACAAATACACCGTGGCTTGCCACAAGGTGCAGTGCTCAGCACTACACTTGTTAATATATTTATTAATGATCTACCACAACAAATACAAGAATCAGGCGTGAAGTGTGCACTATTTGCTGATGACTTGGTAATGTGGACTTCAAAACCAAAAAGCAAAAGTACAGAACTGGAAAAAACCATGCAACAATCCTTAACCAACTTACAGAGGTGGACCAAAGAAAATTTAATGACTGTTAATACAACAAAATCAAACTACCAAATCTTTTCACTAAGAAAAAAAAACACTAAAAATAAAACTAAATTTTGAGGGTCACCAATTACCAGAAACAAAGGAAGCAAAGTATTTAGGAGTTACATTTGATACCAAACTTACATGGACCAAACAAATAGAAAATGTAATACAAAGAGCAGAGAGGCGCCTTTCACTGTTAAAACGTCTAACAGGAATGAAGTGGGGATGTTCCAGAGCAACGCTTAACACAACATATATATATATATATAAAACCATTGTTTACTTACTGCAGCGAAGTTCTTGCAACAGCAAACCCAAAAAAAAATTCAAATCTTTCAAAACCAAAGTCTGAGATTAATTACAGGTGCTATCAAAACCACACCAATAGCAGCTATGGAAATACTAATCAACCAATATCCCATTGAATATGAAATAGAAAAAGCGGCTCTTATTCAACACGAAAAGTTGATCAGACTCCCATTCAATACATGGCACAAGAGAAATTTTACACATACACTAAAGACTCAGGAGAGCTTTCTTTCCAAAATTCAAGACATCAAGAAGGATGTACACCTTCCTAATTCAAAGGAAAACTTCATATCTAAAGTCAATCCAACACATACATTAGACATCACATATTATTTACACCTGACAGAAGAAGTTAAAAAAAGTGATACTCCAACTAGTGTTCTAAAATTATTGGCATTAGAGACAATCCATACTAGATTTCCAGAACATGAGTGGCTCCATATTTATACTGATGGATCATTTATATCAAACAAAGATGGAGCAGGTGCTGGAGTCACATGTCACCTCTTTTCCTATTACAAATCTTTAAGTTATGGAACTACTAACTTTGATGGAGAAATTGAAGCAATTCGAATGGCCCTACAAAATCTTTTGTACAGAATTTCACATTTTCAGCAAGCAGTTATTCTCTCAGATTCCAGGGCAGCAATTATAGCAATTACTTCCAAGTTGTCACCAAAACACCAAACTATTATAGAATGTTGGAAGATGCTTAGCCATCTAACAGCACTTCAAAAACACCTAGTCTTCCAATGGATACCGGCTCACTGTGGACTGAGTGCTAATGAGAAAGCTGATTTTCTTGCAAAAAAGGGTACCAGCGGTGTACAAAAATCTATAGTTAATTTACCATTTTATGCAGCTAAAAGATTAGTCAACTCTGAATTCAAAAAAATTATTGCAAAGTATTACTATGAAAAATCAAAGAATAAAAGATGGGAACTACCAAACATTCAAACAGTGATTCCTGAGTATCCTCGAAAAACAGCAGTTGCATCCTTCAGGTTGATTACAGGACATGATTGTCTGGCAAAACATTTAAACAGAATTGGGATATATTCTTCACCACTCTGTCCTCTATGTGATCTGCAAGAGGAAATGGATCGAGACCACGTTCAAATATGCCCGGCCACTTCTAATGCCCCATCCATCAGTGAAAAATATTGGAGAGCAAGAGGATTAATGACTTCATTGTCAGAAATCCAGCATTAGCTAACAACAACATATTTTTGTGAATTTGTCTCTCTTAGGGTTTACCAATGTGAAAATTCATTCAGAATGAAGACGACTTCGCGGTCTTCTCTCAAAACTGTAACATCTACTTTGATTTACAATTGTCTTCCATATGTGATATTTTAATCTAAGGAACATTTTCCATATGAATAGTTTGGGGAATCTTGAAAAATCTTCGTGTTGAGTTATTGGAAAATGCTGTACCTAAATACCAAGTTAATATTTAACCGGCTTTGGTACGCCTCTTCTATAACACCTTTTTGGATTCAAGAAACCTTAAACGGTGTAAAATTATTTGCATACTTTGAACACTAGTAACATTAATTTCAAAGGTTCCAATTGACATTTTAACATCTTCTACATTAGAACAGCAATACCACTGTTTTAAACATTTTTCAGATATAAGATCCTGGTTTTGTTATCTTTATTGCAAGTTATTAAGCTTCAAAGACTGTAAAGCATTTTGTGGGACACTAGATTTCATTTGAAAAGCTTTGGGTGGAATACTTTATTTACCATACCAGGCATATGTAAGACAGACTCTTACCAAGATAATTTTCATCTCCTACAACATTGTATTTAAGATTCATATAGGTATAGCTGTTAATCAGGGGTTTCATATAGATTCAACAAAACATAAATTGTGTTACAGGTTGTGAAGCAGTAACCGATGGACTCCGAAGCACATCTTGGAATGCCAGAGTTTTCTCTTAAACTGATAGAGATCTCCGGACTACTGGCGCCGTCTAAGCTTTCTATAAAGCACATCTTAAGTCAAATGATGTTCTACTGGTGCTATCTCAGTGTCCTATTACTAATGCCAGCATGTATCGCTATGGCAGCGGTTCACCCTGAGAACTTCTCTTTGGTCACCAGAAACTTGTTTATATTTTTAGTTACTCTTATAACCTTTATGCCTTCAGCTTTCTTTGCATTGCAGCGCAAAGAAGCTCTGCAATTAGTGGATGCCTTGTCGAGAACAGTAGAAGAAAGACGAAGGAAACCTCATTTTGACATTCTGGTTAATGCTGATCGAAAACTAACCCTTATATCAAAGTTGCTCATTTCGGCTGGTTCTACAGCGGCTATTGGTTGGTGTCTTCTACCCTTCTTCTTATATTTTATTGAATTGCATCAAGCAGCTGAAGACGAAGAGGCGGTACTGCATTTGCTCTATGAAGTCTGGTTGCCTTTTGAATCGGACAGTAGCCTACTTTTCTTCACCATTTACCTGATGCAGTCCAGCGTGGTCATTTGGGGCCTTGTTTTCAACTTCGGTATTGTTCTTTTGTTTCTAACGGGCATTACATATTGTTCTGCGCGTTTCAAAATACTGCAGAACTGTTTGGAGGAAATAGATGTTCTTATTCCAGTAGAAGATGTATCACGGATTGACGATGCTGCTAATAATGATTCTTCGTCACCAGATGACATAATTGTTTCTACCATTAATGAGAAAACTGCTGAGGAGAAATATTTAATTGACTGTATAAAAGAGCATCAGAAGGCTATTAGGTGAGATGAACTTTCAATTTTATTACTTCCATTAAAAGCTTAGGACTAGTAGGCAGGGGGTGAGACAGTTGTACCATCAATGGGGACCTCGCTAGCTCCAGGTCACACTGGCCCGAGTATGTAGTATCTGGTCGAAGGGCCCCTTACACAGAACTACGTGTGAAGTCCGCACCAGCAAATAGGCGGAGATGACTTTTGGAACGGCAGGTTTGAGGCAACCCCTCTATTTGGGTTTGTACTATACAGGGGCAGGCGAGACTCCAAAGCCTTGGATGACATTCAGCCCAGGAGAGAGAACTCCAAAATTAAACTCTGGTCCTCCAGGTTGGGGGTTATGATTAATGGGTTGGTACCCCTCCCATGTAAAAAATGTCCTACTCATAAAGCTCAGAAAAAGGAAATCCGGAAGGATTCAATGAAGTCGACCTCAGCCAAATGTAAAAGGTTAGTGGTAAAAGGCATTGCGCAACAGTTAAATATAGTCACTTGGAATGTACGAGGGATATCCAGCAAAGAAAATGAAATATAAAAACAATTAAAAAGAGCACAGATGGACATTGCCCTATTATTGGAAACAAAAAAGAAATTGATGGGCTCTAAGCATTAAAATATTATATACTGTTTTATAGCGGAGTAGTCCAAGAAAGCAAAGCTAAAGCAGGAGCAGCTATTTTAGTTAATAAAAGATTAAGAAGTAGAATCCGTAGTTACACTTTTATAAATGAAAGAATAATGAGTTTACCGTTGAAAACTGCTTGAAGCTACCTAACAATTGTAACTGTATATGCTCCTGCCGAAGGCAAGAAGGCAAGAAGAATAAACAATTTTACAAGACTTTGCAAAATCATCTAGATGCCCTAAATAAGAATGATCAAGTAATAGTAGGTGGGGACTTTAACGCCAGAGTCGGGAAGCTACCTATAAAGGACATAATACACGGTGATAATGGAGATCCTACTCTGAATGAAGACAGAAAAACCTTGAGAAACTTTTGTACCTTCAATAGATTAAAGTAACGAATTCTTTTTTAGGTACAAAGATATACGCAAGTATGTGTGGGCTTGTAGAGGATCAAGAAGTACTATAGACTACATTTTAGTCAATAACAGATTAGCACCTCTAGTAAAAGACACAAGAGTGTATAGAAACTATGGCATATCACCAGATCATTTTATATTAATGACAAAAGTTAAACAACTGAGAAGATGGTATAAATCAAACAGGAACAATGAAAATGTATTAAAGAGATAAACATTAAAACTCACTTACTAAGGGAAGACAGTATAAGGAGATTATACTGTCAGAGTCTAGATGATTATATAGATCATCGACCATTAAGTTTAGACATAAATTTAGAATGGCAAGATTTGAAATACGTCATCACTAATGCTGCCAATGAAGCACTAGGGAAGAGGAAAATAAGATCCAAAAAGGGAAGATTGTATATCTGGAATGATATTGCTTCATTAATTAGAAATAAGAAAGAAGCCTATGACCGCCTCCGTAGCGCAGTTGGTAGCGCACTTGCCTCTGGTGCAGAGGACCCGGGTTCGATCCCCGGTACCACCATGGGGATTTTAACCCCGCTGGGAGGTCTGGCACGGGGTGTTCTTGGCCTCGATAGGTTGCGGGGTACCAACTGAGGAGCTACTTGATGGAGAAGTAGTGGCCCCAGGTCGAGAAGGCGGTACAACTGGTCGGGAGGGCTCGGGACGCTGACCACGTCCCACCCTCCAGTACTGCACCCCACCAACGACACCTGTAGTGGGCAGAGGTGGGGGACGCAGCGGCTGGGTCGCAAGCCTTGGCCCTTCCTGGGCTGTTGCGCTGGGGGTTTAGTTTAAAGAAGCTAATCCTAACGATGAAAACAGAACAATACAAGAAAAGTGCCATAGTGAAAAAAGAAACGTGCAAGTTACGAGTTGGAATCGATATATTAGCAATTTGGAATATGATGTCTGTGGAGCTCAAGGGCATTCATATAGAATAATGAAGCACTTAAATAGAACAGAAAAGGAGACTGTAGAACTCAACAATATCTCTGAAGATGATTGGTTGATGTATTTTAAAGAATTATGGTCCCACCCAGGGGAAGAACATGACGGATTAAGTGTAACTTATATACACTGAGTTCGATTCCATCACAATGAACGAATTACTAGAGGCAATGAAGGCCTTCATAAATAATAAGGCACCAAGATGTGACGAAATAAATTTTATTATTGAAATACTCTTACCCAAAATCAAATCCAGATGTTTCAATATTTTAAACATATGTTGGTGTACCCTAGAAATCCCCAATGAATGGAAAAGAGCTATGGTTAAAGCAATTTTCAAAAAAGAAAACAGGAGTGAATTAAATAATTAAAGAGGTATAACGAGGGTTGCAAGAAAATTGCCAAGTTAGTTAATGAGTGGGTAGACTAGTGAAGTCTCTAAATTTCAGTGAGTTGCAGCAAAGACATTGACCATTCGTTTACTATTCCCGTCTTCAAGAAGAAAAGATCCAATTCGACAGAGCCGGCGTAGTCGGATATATAGTTACCCCAATCACACGAATGATGTCGCTGCAACAAACAATTGCCACGCGTTCAGGATTGCACCTCTAATTTTGTTGATAAAGTCGTTTCGTGTTTTCTGGAAGTCAAACTATAGAACAAAGGGATTGGAAGTAAACTTTTCTCTTAAAGGAAGAATTTACTGTTAGCATTAATTTCAAACATTCAGAGTAGTATAAAGTAAAGTCACGGACACAGTTACAAATTGAGAAAGTTGGCAACGTGAAACTATGTCCTCAGAATGCAGACTTCTGGACTTCAACAGAAAAGTAATTAATTAGTAGAAAATTAACATGTCCTGTTTCTGAACATTTCACCAGGCCTTTGAATTTGCATGTAACTGTAGTTTACAGCACCGATAACATTAGATAAATTACTAATCATAGAACCCTTATCTCACAGTTCGTAAATAATTGCCTTGACCATGAGGCATATTTATGTATTGTAACCTCATTTGTAATGCTGGGGCTCACATGTCTTATTATTCGATACTGCACATTTGTGAACATGAATATGACCTCCTATCACATTCTGAAAGGCTTTTGTTGTGTAATAACGAAGGATTTTCAACAAATGGTTGGTTCCGCGTAACTAACAGCTGAGTTTGTGGTAAATGTGTACCTAAATGCTTCTTGCGATCAGTTTTTTCACTCTGCAATTGTTTAGAGAACCTAAATATAACTTTAAATTATATGTTGTTATATTCGTGAAAGGTATTGAACTATATCTAAAATTACTTTTGTCTTGGTAGAAATGCAGGTTAAGATTTCGTATTTTGCTAAAGCATATGATATCGCGAACATTAAAACAAGGAGACAGGAAGCTCTTCATTTTATCGCATTCGGTACGGTAGTTTGTCGAAATTGGAAACATACATCACTATTAGAATACTTACAAAAAGTACTTTGTGACGAAAAAGGGTTTTCAGGACATGCGCAATTTTAAACGAATTACACTCAGATCCAATATAACCTCTTTGTCAGACAAGATTATATAATGAAGAACAGAATATAAATACACTTCCCGGCATAAAACCATAATTCTATACAATCATCAACAGACAATAATGCATACAGCAATCGTTTTTATTTAATTGTATCTGAGGATGTCATAATATGAAACAAATAAGAGAAAACCATGCTATGAAAGTAATAATGGCGACCATTCTCTGTCTATAGATCCGAGATTCGATCTTTGGTGATTCTCTATTGAATAGTGTTGTAGATCGGTCATGCAACTCATTTCAGAGGCAAATGGACACTTTAACGCTAAAAAAATCTCTAAGTGCTTTCTTGCAACACAGCATAAGTCTCTTAAATGTGGGCTACAAAATATTCGCCAAAATTTTAAGTAAACATCTAAATAATATATGCGAAATTCTACTAAGCGACCAACAACATGAATTCAGAAGAGGGAGATCCTGTACGGATTGCATATTTATAGTAAGGCAGATAATGAAGAAACGAAGAGAATATATTATTTGGAAATATGTCTACTATTTACTGACTATATAAAAGCATTTGACAAAGTTCTTCGTGAAAAATTATGAGAAATGATGTGTGACAAAGGATACCCAGAACATCTTATTGCTATGTTACGACAGATGTATGAAGATATGATCATCAGCATAGATAAATGATGCAATGCGGTCATGAAAACAGAATTAATAAATTTAGGAGTAAGACCTGTCCAATATCGCCTACACTTTTTAACATATACATAGGCGCAGCAGTTGAAGAATGCCAATCCCAACTGAGAAGTAAGTTTGAACTTAATTCTAATAATTTGAATGCAATCTTATTTGCTGATAATCAAGTAGTCTTCGCTGGAAATGAAAATATGGCTCAATTAGCAGCACATCAGCTGGAAAAAAAATAATGATTAACTACAACTTAAATGTTTCAACACAAAAAAAACTATTGCTTTTCTTGGGAAAGATCACATAAGATAAAAAATAATAATTAAAGATAAAACAATAGAACAAGTACAACGTTTTAATTAGCTGGGGTCGGTATTTCATTTCATGATTATAAAGATATAAAACAAAAATTATATAAATGTCAGAATATATGTAGTACGCTTAAACGAAATAAAGTCCAAAATGAAACTATGTTTAAGATTTATAAAGTGATGGCCGTACCAATATTGGTATATGGTTCCGAAAATTGGGCAATGAACAGAAGGGATAAAAGAATGGTGGAAATAGCTGAAATGAAGTTTTTAAGAAGCATTGCTGGATATACCCGTTTGGATCATATGAGGACTGACAAAGAGAACAACTAAAAAAATCTGATGAGTTGCACTCATATGACTTTCTCTACTCGTGTACTAACCATTCTTACGACCTCTTACTTCTCTAGTGTTATTTGAGATAAACATTTGCAGAAATTATCTTATTGTTTATTTCCTTGCAGGTGCAAGGAGAATATGGGAATGCAGTAGGTTTTGTGCGATAGTCAAATCTTTTAAAGCTTTCAAATTCCGTTCTCTTTACACGGCTAACATATAACAAAATGAATAACGATATTCCATTTGACGAAAGTTTAAGCTTTCCAAAACTCACACAAATAACAAAGGACATCTCCGAAATTATTCACTCCACAAAGAAGTTCTTTGGACATAAATTGTGTGTTTTAGCAAGATCTACATTTTTTGTATAGTAAGATTTGGTCTATCTCTTACGGTGTACCAGTTATGCAAAGTCATGCAAAATAAACAGGACTACATGGGCTATAGCCAGAAAAATTAAAAATATACATTTCATTTGTCATGAAAATAGTTCAAACATATGTCATTTTAATCAAAATTGTTAGAGTCATTTTCGAGAAAATAAAAATTTTCGAACAATTTTCCATGTAAAGGGTAGTTTAGGGTGGAGGGATTTTCTTCAAAATCTTCCTATCGGATCCTTAAAAGATGTTAAACTTAAATACAAACTTTGGTTTGTAACTGACTTTTCATTTTTGAGTCATGCTGTCCACAGACTGACATACAGTAGAGAAAGTAATATATAACTTAAATAACAAAATATCTGTATACAAACAAATTTGGGCAGATCAAATAACAAGGATGTCAAATAATAGAATAACTAAAATAGTTGCAGGACATAAGCTGAAGGGAACCACACCGTTGGAAGACCTAAACGTCTCTGGAAATATGATCTCTGAGCCGAGACAGGCCAGCCTGACCTATCTTGGGGTCGATGACGATGATGATAAAAGCTTATGCTGATACATAAATTTGGAATCAAAACTTCCAAATCAGGTTTAATAAGACGATATAATGCATTCGAGTTGTTTAAATGAAGATTGAATTCTTCTGTTTGTTTCATCGCCGCTTTGTTCATTTCAGTCAACACATCATTTATAATCATTGTACTGAAAGAATATTAATTATTTGTTCTCTGTATAATATTTTCCTTTACAATAGATACAGTCCCTATTAAAACAGGTTTTCTAATGCCGTTGTTTCATCACTTTCAGCTTGGTGGATGATCTGAACGCTGTCTATAGCACAGTCGTTCTTATGACCTTTTTCTTTGTGGAGATTGGAATTGCCATTATGATCTTCTTAATAGTCGAGGTAAAATACATTTATTTTAGCATTTTTAGTAAAACCATAGTATTTATATTATTTTCGTTGCTTTTTGAGAGCGTACTTAAGAAAATTGTACTATCTCGACATTACTTAGCTGCTCAGTATTTAATTTCTTATTTGCTTCTTTGCCTGCTTCAACTCAATTTATGGGCACTTTCTGTCTGCCTCCAACCCCTCCTTGATTCTCTTTCTGTGTTTGCAGCAAATGCACATATAGATTAAAAATTATTTACGCAGACATTTTATGAGAGTCATTTATTCTATAGCAAATAGTGAGATAATTCAAGGCAATTATCAAGGACTTAAAGTTGACTGGTCAACTAATCCAACGTTCTATGTTGTCCTTTGGAAGCTGAATTAAGCATTAATTTTGAATCCATACATTTGGTAATGCACCTAATACTGCTAGCTCTTGAATTGACATTACTAAAAAGTAGGGTTAAATGACATTTTCGAGTAATTCCGAAATTTGAATGTGCAGTAAAGTTATTTAAATCACACAAATATATCCCACTTTTGGGCAGTCGGCCAACTACGACTCATAAACCTGGTGATTCTTATAACTTTAATTATTGATTACACGTGAACTTCCAAGAATTTGCATCGGTAATACAATTCCAGAAACAAGCACAGATCTATATTTCTACATAACTGTTCCTATAAATTTTCTAGGAAAACTTACCGACGGTGTAGGTAAAATCTGATTATTCTGAACGTTCCTTCCTCATTGTAACAAGTAAATTTAAATCAAATTATTCATTCTGGCCTTTGTACTGTAAAACGCTTGTCACTGATGCCGTTATTATTTAACAAATGTAGCTATTTCATTTTATGTCCTTTGGTTAACAACAAAATGGTATTTTATAAAGTAGAAGACAGTGTTCCAAAAAGGATACTTCCTAGTTTTCCTTTAGTAACTATAGGAAACATTACTGTGACTGACACAAAATTTAGTGGCGGATGATAGGAGGAGCTGATCAATACAACACCCAATCAGAGGCTTCTCACGCTTTGCGGCGTTGTATAATTACAATCCTGTGAAATCACGCTGCAAAGCCGGTGATATAAATACAGTTTCCACCCACAAAATTATTTGTACAAAAAGGAACGAGAATAACAGTGGTCACGTATCAGCCGCCATTAAATTCTTTGTCTGCCATAGATGCTGCTTTGTCTCCCTCTGGTTCTCAAGATCGTGGGCAGGGCATGGATCTTTTTTCGAGGATAAAGATTCTTAGCATGGCTTCCTTCGGAAGGGAAGTAAAGCCGGTGATCACATGTAGATTTACGGCATTTAAGAGAACCTTAAGCGTGATAAAGGGGCCTCTGAGCAAAGTTAGGTGATCTTGGACGCCCAATATAAAATGGGACGCTGGGAATCGTAACCGATTACTCGTATGGTTTTGCTTGTGATTCGATTGTTGCAGGCAAATATCATCATATTATATCAATAAATTAAACGTGGAATTGTGTATACTATATGTGGAGGTACAAAGGTCTAAAGAGCTTAAAGTAGAATTCTTATTCAGTCAAACATTTTGTTGTACACTATTGAGCAGAAAAAGACGCCCATTCACCATAGAGCAATAATTTTATTTCTGCTTAAGAATTCCACAATCCTCTAACGGCTAACCAGCTCCAGTTACCACGCTATCGCCGCTCTTTCTGATAACTGGCTTGAAACAAATTCCAAGAGACCAACAGAAACCAATTAGGGATGCTATTCTCGGAGTAAAACAAAAGATTAATGATAGTCTTTTAATGCATTCATTTCATAAATAACATACATATAAGAAATCGTCAGATCGTCCCAGATACGATGGTTTTTCTGTCTCAAGACACCTCCTACCTGTCCTTAAATTTGTCATGGATGACTAGTGGGTGACCATGTACTAGGCAAGATTTCACTTGAATAAGTGGCGCAGTATGTGAAGTACACCGAGTCCTGAACTTAGAACGAAAGTTTTTGTACAACAGAAAGTAACACTCCCGCTACTTTTGCATTCTAAGCACTAAGCTAGTTATGTTTCTTTTTTTTTTTTTTTTTTCCTCTCTTTTAAACAAAATTGTAGGTCCTAAATATATTTATCTTTAACTATGTTAAGTAGGTTTTCCGGGCTTGTGGGCCGTGGTCGAGTTGGATTACCTTCCTCCGACGTTTCGCTGAAAACTGCGTCCAGCATCTTCAGGGTCAACCTCTGTTATTTTGGTCTAAATTAGCGGCTGCACATAAACTAAAGTTCACTGCAAACTTTCATATTCATCTTTGTTTCTTATTAGTGTCCTTGAAACAAAGATGAATATGAAAGTTTGCAGTGAACTTTAGTTTATGTGCAGCCGCTAATTTAGACCAAAATAACAGAGGTTGACCCTGAAGATGCTGGACGCAGTTTTCAGCGAAACGTCGGAGGAAGGTAATCCAACTCGACCACGGCCCACAAGCCCGGAAAATCTACTTAACATAGTTGATAATGCCGGCCGTGAAAGCCTCAGCACTTATATTTATCTTTGCTTGTCTTTTTCTTTGCTTACAGACTAAAGACGCACACAGCGAAAGGTTTCAATTTGTGGCTGTCCTGATTGCTACAATGTCCGAGCTCTTTTTGATTTGCTTCTTTGCTCAGGACATCATAGAACAGGTAACTGAAAAATTGGAAGTTTCTCTATAGCTGAAACACAGAACGTTGTTGTGGTAAGAGTCCATCTCTCTTCACTCTACAAGAATGGTTTAATTAACGCACACTACACTCAGGTGTGTGATACAAAGTGCTTAGAAGAGCTAGACCCGCAAAGTATTATGTTCAGTCTTAACATAAGTAAAATCACTAGTATGTTTTCTTGTCGTTTTTCAATTACAGAAACGGGTCCAAATGACCTAGCTGTCGACGGACCCTTAAACTCCATCCATCCATCCTTTCGTCCATCCCTCCCTCACTCCAGCCAGCCACCCGTCCACCCGTCCATCAATTAGAGATATTTGTTCATATAGACAACAGTAAATGCGTGAGATTAATTCGTTAACTATATTTGTTGCGTGTTACAGAGTTCTGCAATAGGAAAAATTGTTTATGAAAGTCAGTGGTATCATCGTACCAAGAAGTATAAGCTGCGGCTACCATTTATCATCCTTGCTGCACAGAGACATCGAGCTGTAACGGCTGGCACCTTTTATGAACTGTCATACGAGAGATTCGGAATGGTAAGACTTTAAATACTTCAATGGAAACAATACCTGCATTATGTATATATAGACCAAAAGTTGTGTATGTATGTGCATGCGTGAGTGCGTCGGTGCGTACGTGTGTATGTGCATCCATTTAATACCTACTAGGTAGTCATATAAACAGAAAAGACGCCCCAGCCTAGACAATCTCTTGTGTAAACAATTTTCTTCATTTTTAATTTTCTCAAAACTATATTTTTGATTACAGAATGATTATGCAAACGCTGAGCTGATTATTTAAATGTGTTACATTTGTTACATTCTACCTAAATAGCCTGTGAATTTACCTTTCTTATGTTAACACTTTAAGCACACATAGAGGCTTACTAAAGGGAATTTTCGTCTCTCTCAATTATGCAATCCTTGTTAAATTATAAGTTTATGGGGCTTAACCATTACAAAATGTTCACATTTGTTGATTTGTATATTTACAACCTTTAACTTTTTATACTTTATGAAATATTAAGTGGTCTTTCTTTGTTTCTCAAGACCTCATATAAAAAACAATATGCAGCCAGTACAAAAATAAAGCATATGTAGAATGATTTGATGAATTGGATAGAAAAGTACCAAAAAATGTTTATGCACCCAAGTCTCCCAGGTTTTCAAGAGGGACAGAGATTATCCTTTCCTCGTGTAGTTTTGGACAAGTCGGATTCGTTTGCTAAACACCTAATGGGCAGGAATGGGGTATGGGCTTGATACTGGAGCAACCGCATTAAAGTCGTCTAGATACTCTGAAAATGTACATTTTTGATAAAGTAATGTTCTATAATTATGTTAAGTAATGATTAATGCTTTAATTTACTTTAAAGTCCTCTAAATAGTATTGATTACTCTTTCATTATACTGCAAGAAACGTTTATAGGAGAATGTTTCTCTGTTGACACCATTTTTGACAGTCTTATATAAATAGTTATTGTAATTTCTTTTGAATGGTTAAATGAGTAAGCGAGTGAATGAGTGAGTGAGTGAGTGAGTGAGTGAGTGAGTGAGTGAGTGAGTGAGTGAGTGAGTGAGTGAGTGAGTGAGTGAGTGAGTGAGTGAGTGAGTGAGTGAGTGAGTGAGTGAGTGAGTGAGTGAGTGAGTGAGTGAGTGAGTGAGTGAGTGAGTGAGTGAGTGAGTGAGTGAGTGAGTGAGTGAGTGGGGTTTAAGGGCCCGTCGACAGCTAAGTCATTTGGGCCCTGAATGTTTGAGATTATTAAAATGTACTTTTAAATAATATATCAAGTAAAAGTGGGCTAATCACTGTCATTATCACTGTCACGGCCATTGCCATTACCATCATCATCATTATTGTTGTTGTTGTTAATATTATTGTTATTATCATCACTATTATCATTATTATTACTATTACTATTATTATTGTTGTTAGTATTATTAAATATTATTACTATTATTATTTCCACAAAGTGAATTTTGGAATCATGCGAAGTAGAATGATTACATTATTCCCGTTTCTAAACGCATTTCCCCAGCTTTACTAATTGGCGGTTTGTTGTTGTTTTTTTTTTTTTTTCCCCTCTCGTTCATTATGATTACCTATACGCGCGTTGTTTGGTTGCCAATAAAATGGAAAGATTTAAAAGAATAAGACTTTTAGAAAATCCTTCAGAATTGAGTAATACGGGATTTTATTTATGAACCTATGATATGGAGTTTAACAAAAAAAAATTAAACTTGAAAAGTAAATTACGATGTGTTATTTAGAACTGGAAGTTCGAAATGTGTATTATAATATTTAAATGATATTAATACAATGCGTTTATACTTGTAAGTCTTTGCAGCTGCTAAAAGTCCTTTTATGAAAAGCAATATAGTTTAATGCTATTCAAATCAATTTTTATTTGTTTCAGATTGTAAATGCAGCATACTCTATGTTCACGCTTCTTCAGGAGATACGAGGTTGAAGACAAGTGATGATCGGAATCCAGAAAACTTATGACTACAACTAGGCTGATTTCTGCAGAGATTTTTACAAGTTTAATTTTGATAACTCGTGCAGTTGAAATTCATCACTGTCAATGCAACTCTTCATTTCCTGTATCATTATAAACCATATCAACATCAGCATCGCTGTCACCACTACCACCAATACTACATCACCACCATTACCACACCCATTACATGCACCACCATAGCACCATTCTCTGACACCGATTACTTCTGACCATTTCTACTATGTCAATTCTGCTAAATCTGTAGATGATAAATGGTATGTTTATATTATACTTATAGGCATGTATTCATTGAGAGGCGATTAACAACTATTTTTGGAAATTAATTAATTAGGTAATTAATTTTTATTCTGACAAGCTTCTAAACACAGATATTTTGAATTTCGATTTACTTTTGTTACCAAAAGCTATTTAAATTTCGATCTGTTTTGGTAATCCATAAGATAGGCCTCAATTGAGCTTCACAACGTATTAAAATTGTAATATGTACTTGGCTCTACAATCGTAAGCGTACCCAGGATTTCCCAAACGAAGTTGCGAATAAAATTATAATCTGATATATACATTTCGGCTTTCAAGCAATATGGTAGTGAATAAGGATACGATTAACTTATTAAATATTTAGTTCCAAAATTCCTAATAATCTTAAGTTTATATAAGTTTCCTACTAAGCTCCCAAAGCTAAAAACGTGAAGTTAAAAAGGCATCTTCTTTAATTATTCTATTGTTTATTTTTAAAGACACAATTCTATAGTAAGAAACCTTATAGCCAATTTCTTCGATCATATTACCTGTTTGATACAGTCTATAAATATTAGCATCAGTACAGATGACAAAAGTGTTGTCATGTAAATACGGCTGTAGTGATGGCTGGTGAAGGACATTTTATTCTCGGTTGTTCAGTTCTAATCCTGACTCAGTAACTGATTATGGCTTAAGCGGAACCATCAAATATCTCTGTTGCTTCTTTTCGGAAGAAATTCTCTGTTCTAGGAGACGAGAATAAATGGGAAACGAATTATTGCTTTTGGACAGAGAGAACCTTGGATTCTCCATTGTATACCCATGCGCAAATCTGTGTAGCCAGTATAGTTTAATCGCATATACAAACGGACCATATCTGAACAGCTCTATTTTAGGGTCAGAAGAAACATATGAATGCGTACCCAAAATAGCCTGCTGAAAAATGAAGTTAAACATTTGATTCTATGCTTGTCAATAGAACACGATGATTAATGCTTGTTGTAATTGCTTGTAATCCTTTGTAATTGTTATAAGCAGCACAGTGCAAGGACCTGTTGGCCCTTTCAAGACGACATTTTCCAAAGTGTTACCAATGATTGGTAAAATGGTTAGATTAGTTCGATCTTCAGGCATTAAGACAGAACCTTTCCCTGTATCAGCTAATCGAGTTCCACAGAATATTTAACTAGGTAGCTCAGAGGAATACACTATAATCCGTTATTTATATAAGCTTACATCTGTGATTCACGGGAGGTTAAGTTAGCGTTCGTTTAATTTATAATTTTAGGTTAATCAGCAGTCACTGGGTATACCAAAGATAAAGGGAGAGGGGAGGAGCAGATCTCCGATCTAGATGGAACACAACCTCTTTCAGATTCAGATTAGGTATGTTAAAGCTTTCTTTTCTATAGTGATTTTAAATTTATATTTGTTATTATGCTTTTAGTTCAGAGTGCTACACGCAATTGTTATCTAATCAGAAGCGTATTTTAAACTACCGCGTAAAGGTGGATCGAAGGCAGGCGATGCTATTTCCAGGCTCCACGTGGTTTTCTCTCTTAGCAACTAGTGGTTACTTAAGCAGCGCCGCTACTGGCCCAATCAGAGCGAGAAAGCAGAAGGGTACATTTTTAGGCATTGTTTACATCACGACCAATTCTTTCGCTGAAACCAGTAAAGAGTGAATGCATATACATTCCTAGATACTCGTGGATGCCTATTACTAAGGGGCGGCACCGGTAATAGTGCCCCTATGCCATGGCACTGCTTTAATGAAATGAAGAAGTACGTATTTTAGATGTTTTACATACCCCAAAATTATATCAAGAATGCAGGCATGCTTATTATAATTGAATGCGTAATGAAATGAATTGGCTGACAATAGAAAATCGTAGAAGCTGAAGGAAGCGGCTGCAGGTTGTAAGTTTGCAACATTATTATGCCTATTAGCTGTTATTCTATTAATCCGTGCTACTTCTGCTTAGGCGTGGATTCATAGGTCACTGGGCTTTCAGTATAGACTCTTGTTGTGACTGGGTGGAAGTGGGGGGCAAGAGGATAACCCACATTCGTGACAAATTTGTACCTGCAACGGCTTATCGTTAGCAGCACATGTGAATCATACGTACCAACATTATCGTACACCTATACTGCTCGCAAAAGTTTAAGGCATGTGAACGCTAGCCAATGCTCAAGCGGAGCGCTGTTGCCAAGCGTAGTGCGTGTACCTGCAGAGGCTCTGTACATAAGAGCGTGTACCACATTCGGCAGCGCTGGTAGGAGGGGCAAGCTTAGGATTCGCTGGAGTCTGCAGTACGGCCCGCCTCCATATGCCTTTAACTTATAATACAAACGAGAAGTAAGATACTATTTTGCAGCGTAAAAAGAAGTGGAAAAATCATATTTTACTGTATCTATCCGTCACACATTTTCCATTAACCATGTTTAAATTAAATCAATCGTTGTTTTCTAATTCTGCTGCCTATACTGCTAGCAATCGAGCAGACGATTGAAAGAGAAGTGTACTAGGAACGACAAAAACCAAATATTGAATTCATGAGTGCTTACGTGCGCGTATACAACTACCGTGAACTAAGTACCAAGAAGCCCACGTTGTACAATATCGTTTGTGAAAGTGAAATAAATGGGAAAGCCTAATCCTCATTTGAACATAAATATAGAAAAAAATGTAAAGGATAACCACGCTAAAAATTCGACTGGAACATTAGCACATGTTAATATAAATTCAAAACTATTGTGTTCTGCTTTCCATGCGTTCTGTTTGGCAGCAATAATAACTGGTCAAAAAAGACGGTGGATTTAGTTCACGAGCGTGAAAAGGAACTTAATTGATAAGCTGCTTGGTAATCTAATTCGAAAGAGTGCGGTAACTCGAAATTTGTCATCTGCTTAAGAAACAACTCGCTAATTATCATCAGAATAATAGTAGTAATACTAGTAGTAACAGTAGTAGTGCTAGTAGTAGAGTAGCAGTAGTAACAGTAGTGGTGATGTGCATATTACATTACATAACAAGCAATTTCGGGGAAGTAATGTCGGCACTCTTAATGCATTCATGTCCAGCCATCAACAACTGTCACGGCATAGCGTGACCATCAGACTAGGGTATGTAACCCAATGAATATTTCAAAATACGCTAAAATATGACCCAACCTAAACCCAATTGCCCTTCGGAGTTTTCATCTTTCATCATTGAAAGAAATGTTCCATAATACTGTGAGCATGATTCAAAAGTTATTCTGCTTTTTTTTTTTTTTTTTTTTTTTTTTGGGGGGGGGGGGGGGGGTTAGAAATTACATCTGGAAACCAAATAAACTTCTCTTCAATATTTACGTCAACATTTGTGTAACAAAAGGTACAGAGTTGTTCTTCGCTATTAATGTCAGGAGTTCCATCTAATATTAATTAAACAAAGAAGGCATCAGAAATTTGTTTCTTAATTTCATATATCATGACGGCACTCACACTTGAAATTAAGTCATTCTGAACATCAGAAGAAGTTGCACGAGAAGTGTCGTATATTGATAACCGATTTAAATATTCAATATAACTACCTCAGTTTGAAGATCCTTCATTCCCATTGTGGGGCCATGAAAGGCAAGTGCCTATGTTCCTACAGCCCGTGAAAAATGAGAATGTAAAACTGTTCTTCTTCACTTCATTGTTATGCTATTCAACTGAAAGCTTACACTGATTATTCAATACAAATTCTATTTATGGATCTCTACGAAACATTTCTAGTTATTTTTGACATAGTTTTTAAATCTTCATAACAGCTGGAATTCCGAACTCGCTTTTCTTTCGGAAAAGATCAACAAAACATTTGCTTTAAGTATTACTTTCATAAACTTTTATTTTCAAACCCCTTATACATTTGTTAATATTTGTCGTAATACTGAGTGCGGTTTTGGAGAATTTGTTTTAATTACATATTGCTTTTTAGACACATTTTAATGTTTGGGAGCTTCTTGCGTTGAGTTTATCGATCACACAACGGTTTATTTTGATTTTCATTGTAACAACGGCACAGAAACAAGATTTTGTTTGCGCTCTAGCTCTGATTCATGTTGTGGCGTCATGTACGCGTATATGTAATTGCCCCTCTTGCATACCCTCCCCAGAATACGCGCACATCTTAACCTACTTTAATCGCAAGTAACCAAGTGCGCAAATCATGTTCAAATGTCCACAATGATTGAAGAGCACACACAAGAAGCAAAACAAATCGCGACTTACTTTTTATTCACGACTATAAATGCAATAATGCAAGCGCGATTCTTAAGGCGATATGTGTTCTGGGTTGTTGCATACTTAGGGTGAGGCACTCACCAGATTCCTGTAGCTGACGACAAATGCTTTTGACCCAAACTTTGTTTCGAAACATACTGCTGCAGAGTGGCACGAATTCAAATCATACTTTCGAAAACTTTATTTTTAATGACGTTAAAATGATTATCTACCACAAAATTAAAATGAACACAGCAATTTGGCAATCAGTTTGAGGAAAATTACAGGGTATGTGAGACACCTCTCACAACCATTGACGCTACTCTCCTGGTCACGACATAATACTTTTAGAAGATAGTGTAACTGAATTCTGTATTTTTATTTGAATAATTTGTAATATCTTTTCCATACATTCGTGTCCTTACGCTTCGAGAAGGAGTTTTAATCCAGTTTTTGGCAGTTACACAATTTTATCGAGGTTATTTACTTTTTTCTTGCCCCAGAGAAAGTACCCCGTATTCGCTTTGTGGTTTCAGTTCTATAACAGTGCAAACTTCAAAGTAAACTTACTGTTGCCTGATACAACAGCTCATGCACTTCATTATGCATTCAGTTAACAATGTCAATACTTGTAGTATATTCAAAATGTCCTTAATGCTTTTCCAATTATTCTCCAACTTGTAGCACATCCGCTGAGCTTTTGCAATAATATGGTAATTGTTCCATTGCATTATTATTCCAAAACCGTGTATGCAAATTGCTTGCGTCTTCTTAAAAATGCCACGGCAAAAACCGGATTGGCATTAAGACTTTAGCAGCAAGTAGCCTAAGTTAAACTACGAGCTCCGGGCTCGAATAAAAAGATATGTTATATGCCAAATATTTTGTTTCCTCAGAAACTGGCTGTAACAATTTTGATTAAAGATACGTGATAAAGATATTTGTATGACAAATAAGCTCCTTTTATTGCATTTTTCTGGGAATAGTCTGCAGAGTCCTATACATTCTGAATTACATTTGCGGATTTGCTTTAGCTTGTAAACCATAAGACAGAGAAATGTTTACTCACAAAAATGGAGATCAGATCACTTTGAAACGCTTATTTATACCAAATAATTATTTTGACATGAAACACTTAGAAATTTTTTTGTTACGGATTTGACTATTCCAACATTTTGATCGCAGTTTATGGAGTGCAATGTTTCAACTCTTGTTTCTCACGAGTCATACGAAGAGTGCAGTTTCAAACCAATCATGTAACGAACTGCTTTTTAAAGATTAAATTATAGCTCCAGTCTCTTATTGCTGTGCAATGAAGCCATTTCTTTATCGTTTTATCTTAATTAGCATAAGCTAGATAGAATAACATACTTTTGTAAGATTTACTGCTTTTTAAACTAAATAAGTTGCTGTATGATAAAAAACATTCAAGATCTGTTTTGTATGCATGAGAAGAATTTATTGTAAACATATAGAAATATACGCTGGACTTGATCAGAGGAGCCTGTTGTTATTTAAAACAGCATCGAATACCACTGAGCATGGCTGCCAGTAAAATTCGCTTAGTCTCGCCTACTAACGACAGACTGATGTAGAATGAGAACGGAAACGTGTCTTCCTTAGTTTGGTGGTATTATCGATTGCTATTCACTTAACCTATATGCTTTATATGCTACTTCTAGATACATCAAGTAGATCACTGAGCTTCTGAGTTTTGTGGACTCAGCATACAATTGACCATCTAGTGACTCAAATAGATTTTAGTAAGGGGCCACAGTATTCATGTCGATCGAAAACGAACTGTCTAAAATAAATGTAAAATAGCTATTTTCATGGCGGTGCAACCTGAAGGTATTAACCATGCTTTAACGCATTTTCGGTATAATGTAATTTCTGTCAGAGTGAAGTGCAATTGGCAGTACGAGTAAAGTAAGTTCGCAGATACGTAAGAAAGCAGATTTCACGAATCTCGGGAAATCAAGCTGATTGCACAAGCACAAAGATGGGTTTAAATAACCAAGTGTCCTAAGAAACAACTAAATAACTGAACCCATTCACACAGGATAACAGCACAGTGCCTAATAAATTGCTATGACAAGCCGCAAGAGAGAGAGACTGTTTACAGACACAGTCTCTCTGCTGAGCTGGGATACTGAACGATATGTGTGCAGTTGGGCCGCTCTTTGCGTTTGCAGTTCGGTTTTAATTCTAGTTTGCGGTAGCGGTCACTTTGTAAGGAACTGGAAAGCCGACTTTCGGCCGAACTATATCACTATAACACTAGTGCGCTTTGCCCCAATTCGGATCACACGGATGTACACGTTTTTTCGAGGTCTTTGAGCAACTTAAAAGCTGTGCAACTATACTATGTTTATAATTCTGTAAACAAGAGCACCAAAGATGTGGAAGGTAAGTAAGATAAGTAAAGGAGAGTTGCCACAAAGGGTTAAAGCGTGAACACTGATGAGATAGGGAACACAGAGGGATGCGGCTGTGAAGGAGGGTTGAAGGAGTAGAGTACAAAATAGCAACGAAGTGCAATATCTGATAAGAGCTTACGAAATAAGATAGTGAAGGAAGTACACAAATAGATCAACATGCAAGATGGTAGACAAAAGCATTCTAGGACAGAGTGCAAGAAAGATATGCTTGGAGTTCAGACGGTGGCGAGTCAGCCAAACCTAATCTTACATGCTGCACATTTGATTTTACTCTCAGAAGTTTTCTTCATAGGGGACAGACTTGCTTAAGCTAATTCAATAGGTGACATATGAGGTTAAATGTATTAATTTTCGCCTCATGAGAGATTGCTTCTGTAGAAATCAGGTATCGTACTAGTTGGAGCTAAGGAAATTAAAATTATTTTGTTGTTTGACGACACTGTCAATTGTCAGGATCACATCAGCATCGCCGGTGTGCCGGAATTTTGTGCCGTAGGAGTCCTTTTACATGCCAGTAAATCCACTGACATGGAGCTGTCGTTTTTAAGCACACTTATAAACCATAGATCTGGGCCGGATTTGAACCCACGACCTTGGGATCAGTAAGTCAGCGTCTAATCAACTGACAGTTGCAGCTAAGGAGCGCGTAATTCAGTGGATAGGGCAGATGAAGTTAACCTAACCTACCTCTATTCAACACACAAGGTATGGAGTTGGAGAATACATTCTTCTCTCGTCAGATTTACTTTGGTAGCAGTCAGCCATTAGCTGGTTAGAGATAGTCGATAGTCTAACTTAGCATTACTTAACCTATCATACATATATGGTAATTTTGGTTTCATTTTCCTCATTCAACTCTATTCAAGCTCTCAGATGGCACTTCTCGGGTTCTGTAGAGTATCTTTTTTCTGTTACTTTTCTTGAGTCAGGATTGTGTTATTGTTCCACTTCTTTAAATTGTGATTGATACATGCACTTCCTCCTTTTATAGTTATTTTAAGTTATACTTTGGGTTCTACTTGGTTTCTTTCGGATTCAGATCGAAGATCTCTCGAATGTTATTTTAGTGTAATTCCTTTTCTTTTGGTTACTTTAGTTTTTCTTTGAGTTCTTCTGTGTTCCCCTTGAATTATTTGAGCTCCTTGGTCGGTTGAGGGGGGGGGGGGGGAGATGCAGGTTTAAGCGTGCTCAACTGCTTGGTCATCAGCGCCCTTAAAAAACAGTTCATGGCATAAGCTTTATAGTACCTGGGCGACCGAGCTTCGCTCGGCGTTTTTCGCCTCTGTTTTTGTGAAATCCTATTTTTTATGGGAGAAGATACTTGTTTAGATAAACCTGAAATGCAAAACGTTAACTAACTAAAACTACTTGTCGCAATTGTTAAGAGTAATGTCCGAGATACAAGAGATATAGATATACATAAAAATATTTCATAAACACCATCATTTCAGCTTTAAAACGTGTACTGCTGAAAGCAGGCCTTCCCATAGATATCCACCCAGTTTGAGGTTTTCGTCAAGCATTTGTTCCATCATGGAATTCAGTTCTTTGCTGCTACGATTGACTCCAGGACGTTAACACGTTGGCCAAGGCCCTTCATACCTCCGTCGAGTTCTTCCATGGCTTCCTTAACCCCGGCCAGTCGCTCGTTAGTATTCTCCGATAGACCTGTCTTCTTATTGGAATTCCCGTCATCATCTTTTCCGTTTCGGAGTTTACATTTTCAATTTGGCTTCCAGTTTTGTTCCCAAATTTTCTATTCCGCAGTTTACATTTTTCCAATTTGGCTTTCATATTTGTTTCCTCTGTCGCATTCCGGAATTCATTTCATTCCCATTATGTCCATCTTGGCTAACATTTGTTTCATCAACTGTTCCATATCGTGCTTTTCGTTGCACTCCTGACACCAATTGTGATTACTTTACTTGTTTAACTATTTCTTTATTCTTTATTAAAACACTGGAGCGACACTAAGCAAAAGCAGTGTTGAAGAATAACACATACTACAGGAAGAAAAGCTGGTTGATAAAGCCATGTGAATGTACTACGCATTTATGTTTCAAACATATAGATAATTGTATGAATTGTTCGTAATTGTTCGTCGAAGCGGGAGTAGTGAAAGAAATGTGATTGTGTTTTACTAAAGAAAAATGAGTAGAAAAACCGTGTGAATGTGTTACGTTGCACTTATATTTCAAGGGTATGGAAAAATGTATGGATTGTTTGCAGAAGAGGGAGCAGTATATTAGGTAAAGGAAAAGGGAGTAGAAAAAACCACGTGAACGTAATGCATTGCGTGGTAAAATGGATTGTATAAAAATCTTCGCCAAGAAAAAAATTAGATGTCACTTTTCATGGCGATCGATCAACCTGTTTTGGAATTTAATCACTCAACATAAGATATGTACAGGCGTTGGTATGTATGAAGCTGATAAACCATAAGGAATAACATGTGAATTGTTACATAAAACAAAAATGAGTAGAGAAAGTGCTATGAATGTAATACGTTGTATTTGTTTCAAACATATAGCAAATTGTATTAATTATATGTTGAAGGGTGAATAGCAAAAGAAGACTGATTGTGTCTCGTAAAGGAAGAATTAGTAGAGGAAATCGTGTGAACGTAATACGCTGCATTTATATTTCAATCCTAGAATATTATATGAATTGTATGTTGAAGGGCAAACAGAGGATACATGAATGCGCTAACGTAAAAGAAAAGCGAGTAGAAAATCATTTGAAAGTAATATATTGTGTAGTAATATTGTTACCATAAAAACTCCATGAAAAAAATACTTATACGCGCCGAATTTCGCGGTGATGGGTTAAGCGGTTTTCGAGATTAACAGTTAGATATATACAAACATTCAAGTTGTATAGCTGATATCAATTGTTTGTAGAAGAGTGAGTGGAGAAAGCCATGTGAAGGTGTTACCTAAAAGTGAGTAGAGTTAACACTGTGAATGTAACATGCAGCATTTCTTTATCAAACATGCAAAAAATTGTATGACTTATTTCTAGAAGAGTAAGTAGAGAAACAGTTATGAGTGTGTTACCCAAACACAAGTAGAGAAAACAGTATGAATGTAATACGTGGCATTTCTATTTCAAACATGCACGAAATTGTATGACTTATTTGTAGAAGGGTGAGTAGAGAGAGGTGTGAATGTGTTACCTAAGAGTGAGTAGAGAAAACAGTATGAATATAATAGCACTTCTGTTTCAAACATACAGAACATGAACATAAGTGCTGAGGCTTAATACAGAACATGGTTTGACTTACTTTAAAAGTGGGGATAAAAGTGTTATTCGGTGCAAAATCACGCCTTTTATGGAAAATTGTTTACAGAAGAGTGAGTAGAGAAAGAGATGTGAATGTGTTACCTAAAAGTGAGAGGAGAAATAAGTGTGAATGTAATAGCACTTCTGTTTCAAACATACAGAACACGGTATGACATTTTAAAAGTGGGGATAAAGTGTTTTTTGGAGCAAAATCACTTTTTTATGGAATATTGGTTATAGAAGACTGAGTAGAAAAAGAGATGTGAATGTGTTACCTAAAAGTGAGTAGAGAAACCGCTGTGAATGTAATATGCAACATCTCTATTTCAAACATACAGAAAATTGCATGACTTATTTGTAGAAGATTGAGTAGAGAAAGAAATGTGAATGTATCCCCTAATAGTGAGAGGAGAAAACAGTGTAAATGTAATAGCACTTCTGTGTCAAACATACAGAACATGGTTTGACTTACTTTAAAAGTGGGGATAAAAGTGTTTTTCGGTGCAAAATCACGCTTTTTATGGAAAATTGTTTGCAGAAGAGTGAGTAGAGAAAGAGATGTGAATGTGTTACCTAAAAGTGAGAGGAGAAAACAGTGTGAATGTAATAACACTTCTGTTTCAAACATACAGAACATGGTATGACATTTTAAAAGTGGGGATAAAAGCGTTTTTTGGTGCAAAATCACTTTTTTTATGGAAAATTGGTTATACAAGACTGAGTAGAAAAAGAGATCTGAATGTGTTACCTAAAAGTGAGTAGAGAAACCGCTGTGAACGTAATATGCAACATCTCTATTTCAAACATACAGAAAATTGCATGACTTATTTGTAGAAGAGTGAGTAGAGAAAGAAATGTGAATGTATCCCCTAATAGTGAGAGGAGAAAACAGTGTGAATGTAATAGCACTTCTGTGTCAAACATACAGAACATGGTTTGACTTACTTTAAAAGTGGGGATAAAAGTGTTTTTCGGTGCAAAATCACGCTTTTTATGGAAAATTGTTTACAGAAGAGTGAGCAGAGAAAGAGATGTGAATGTGTTACCTTAAAGTGAGAGGAGAAAACAGTGTGAATGTAATAACACTTCTGTTTCAAACATACAGAACATGGTATGACATTTTAAAAGTGGGGATAAAGTGTTTTTTGGTGCAAAATAACTTTTTTTATGGAAAATTGGTTATAGAAGACTGAGTAGAAAAAGAGATCTGAATGTGTTACCTAAAAGTGAGTAGAGAAACCGCTGTGAATGTAATATGCAACATCTCTATTTCAAACATACAGAAAATTGCATGACTTATTTGTAGAAGAGTGAGTAGAGAAAGAAATGTGAATGCATCCCCTAATAGTGAGAGGAGAAAACAGTGTGAATGTAATAGCACTTCTGTGTCAAACATACAGAACATGGTTTGACTTACTTTAAAAGTGGGGATAAAAGTGTTTTTCGGTGCAAAATCACGCTTTTTATGGAAAATTGTTTACAGAAGAGTGAGTAGAGAAAGAGATGTGAATGTGTTACCTAAAAGTGAGAGGAGAAAACAGTGTGAATGTAATAACACTTCTGTTTCAAACATACAGAACATGGTATGACATTTTAAAAGTGGGGATAAAAGTGTTTTTTGGTGCAAAATCACTTTTTTTATGGAAAATTGGTTATAGAAGACTGAGTAGAAAAAGAGATGTGAATGTGTTACCTAAAAGTGAGTAGAGAAACCGCTGTAAATGTAATATGCAACATCTCTATTTCAAACATACAGAAAATTGCATGACTTATTTGTAGAAGAGTGAGTAGAGAAAGAACTGTGAATGTATCCCCTAATAGTGAGAGGAGAAAACAGTGTGAATGTAATAGCACTTCTGTGTCAAACATACAGAACATGGTTTGACTTACTTTAAAAGTGGGGATAAAAGTGTTTTTCGGTGCAAAATCATGCCTTTTATGGAAAATTGTTTACAGAAGAGTGAGTAGAGAAAGCGATGTGAATGTGTTACCTAAAAGTGAGAGGAGAAAGCAGTGTGAATGTAATAGCACTTCTGTTTCAAACATACAGAACATGATATGACATTTTAAAAGTGGGGACTAAGTGTTTTTTGGTGCAAAATCACGTTTTTTATGGAAAATAGTTTATAGAAGACTGAGTAGAGAAAGAGATGTGAATGTGTTACCTAAAAGTGAGTAGAGAAACCGCTGTGAATGTAATATGCAACATCTCTATTTCAAACATAGAGGAAAACTGCATGACTTATTTGTAGAAGAGTGAGCAGAGAAAGAAATGAGAATGTGTCACCTAATAGTGAGAGGAGAAAACAGTGTGAATGTAATAGCACTTCTGTGTCAAACATACAGAACATTGTTTGACTTACTTTAAAAGAGGGGATAAAAGTGTTTTTTATGTAAAAAATTTTTATGTAAAATCGCGTTTTTTCGGGAATTACACCTATATAGATGAACTTAAAAAGCAAAACTCTATCAGAATAGAAAATTTGATATATATATATATCAAATTTTCTATTCTGATAGAATAGAACACACACACACACACACACACACACACACACACACACACACACACACACACACACACACACACGAGTTGCTCGTTTAAATATATAAGATAAACCTTAATATAAAATAAAGTTATGAGTAAAAACGAAAATAAACATACAAAAAGAGTGGCAAATGCAGAATTAAAACAAAGTTACAAAAATGTCAAAATAGTGTACCTAACAATTCTGTCTAAAGTTTTAAATTTTCAAGTTCATGTTTATCTTCGCTAAAAGGTTAAGACCTCTGGCAGGCAGTTGCAGAGAGTCTCGAAGGTGTGCTAGGGAAACACACTCTAGCAGCACTAGGCGGACCGATAAAAGGTTGTTGCACAGCGGACAAAGAGGAGCAGGGTGCCGTTTGAAAATGTAACCATACGAAAAATACGCATGGCCAATGTGCAACAGAGTCATCTTAACCTCTTCCCCACACGATATGCAAGAGGGATTTATCCAGTTTATCGGAAGTTCTTTAACTTCTCTGGGCTTATTAGAGCTGACCATTCTTCAACTCGACAACACCGCTCTCCGCACTTCAAGCCTAAAGTCTTCCGAAGTAACACGAGAGATGGTAATACTGGGTTCTGTGGTTGCCGCACTTGCCGCCAAATCTGCCACGTAAATTCACATAATTCATGACATTCTCATGCATACTTCCAGACTCATAGGACAGAGAAAAATCTTTGCTAGAGAAAACTTCCTATTCCCCAGCCCGGAATTAAATCCGGTACCCCTTACACAGCAGGTAGGTGCTCTACCCAATGAGCTATAGGGCCTGCCACTTTCAACTTGTGTGGCCTTTTGCATTGAATCAAATTATATGAATTCAAAGCTGATAACTGAGTAACTCCCATCAAAAGCTTCTAAGGATATGCATGACTAAAACTTTATAAAAATCGAGAAAGAAAGAATTCTTTTTATTTTAATTCTATAAAATAATTGAGACATTACCGAATGCCAGAAATACATAATTTTCCACCAACCGCCATTTTTAGATGCCCTATTGCAAGTTCCCCCCAGGATTCCCGAGCTGCTCATCGTCTGCATCATCCCCTCACCTCCATCGGGTCTAGCCACGTCTTTTCCCTCTTAGTCGTAGTTTCTTCCTCTGCTAGGTTTTATTGTTATACGCAGATTAAGTTTTAGAGTTACGAACTCCTGTCTCACCAACAGGGTCCTATTCTACCTCCGTGGTTCCTGTCCCACGGTTTCGGCGCAGCTTCCAACTTGTGTGCTCTTCGAAGGCTCGGGCGTGAAGATTGAATGGACCCTCCTCACTACCCCTTTTGTGCAACACTAGGTGTGAAGCTCTTCCATTGCCATCTATACCCACGTAGCCCCTTAGGGGCCGCGTCCCCGTGGGTATACTGACGGCCGTGCGTCGCTGAGGTGTACACGCGGACCCCATGTGTTACCACTGTCTGGGGCCCGATGTAATTAACCACAATTCTCCTGAATCCACGCTTACTCCATTGAGGCAGCGTGGCCTAAAATGGGGAGCCACCGGTGGTAGGGGCATAAAGTCGGGCCTGCCTTTGGTGAACATGTCGCATACCGGACTGTAGTGATAGGCGGAAGGAAACGTCTCCGAATTACTCCTTGAGATCGGGTCTGAGGCGGGTGCTTCGGGCCGGCACAGACCGGAAGATTTAGGTATCTTTTTGTTTTATTTTCCGGATGGCAGGCTGACACCGATGGTTCCTGAAGGGGGACCTAACCATAAGTATCTTCTGCGCTCAACCTCTACAACCCATTTTCTGGCAATGCGGCTTACTGGCAATTATTAGCCCATTTTACATCAAGAAGGAGCTGGACAGGACCTGTGGTCCGGTAAAGAACGCCACCCGATGTAGAAATGGCAGCTTATTGATCGAGCCGAGACTGCGAAACTGCTAAACCAGTCTGCTAGGTTCGTACCCTGTCAATGTCGATAAGTACAAGGCCCTCAACAGCTGTCCCGGCATGGTTTCCACCCCAACTTTGGACGGCCTCTCTGATGAGGAGATAGCTAAATGCCTGGGGGACCAAGGAGTAACTGCTGCATTTCGCTTAATAGGGAATAGCCATAACAACCGTTCGCCTTACGTAGGTTTTCCTTATGTTCAAATGTACCACCCTGCCGCCTTACATCTTCTGCGGGTACGAACGTGCCACCGTACGTCCCTATGTGCCGAACACCATGTGAAGTTTTCGTTGCCAGAAGTTCGCGCACATGCAGCAGCGTTGTACCGGCCCGCCAAATTGTCCTCACTGTGGACGTGATACTCACGACGGCTCCCTGTGCGACCAGGATCCCACTGTGTCAACTGTGGAGGTGTCCACCCGTCGAACTCACGCGATTGCCCCCGCTTCTTAGAGAAGAAGGTAATCCAGGAGCTTCGGGTCAAGGAACACCTGACATCTGTAAATGCCAGAAAGCGGTACCAGAAACTTCATTCCACCACCAGCATGAAGTTTTCTGCAGCTGTCGACCAGGATGTTCCGAAGCAGGACGCCGTCGTACAGACGAGCCCGGGTTTGCTCTCTCGTGTTTCAGTGGGAGTGTAGACCGACTCATCTGACCGCACGATTCTCCACCGCCAACGTTTCGACCACAGACAATATTCTCTGCCGTCCAGACAGCAGCTGCGCAACAGTCCCAAAGCACTACCGCTTCTGTGATTCTGTGATGCCTCAAAAGCGACATCGCTCAAGACACAAAGCTCGAGCGAGTAGCTGTACGTCCTGTGTGAAGTCCCGGTCTCACTCCGCAAGCCGCAGGGGATTTTCGGACTCCCTAACATCGGAGCCGCTAGAGGACGGAGAACCTCGTATAATCGGTCCAAAGTGTGTGGAGATCAAAAAGAAAATAAATACCAGCCATTAATTCTATTTTAGCATGGAAATCCAGTGGAATATTAATAGGTTTCGTGCCAGGGCTCCGGACATACAGCACTTAGTTTCACAGCGATCGCCTTCCATCGTCTGTCTACAAGAAACCCATTTGCAGCCTAATCACGATTTACATCTACGTTATTTTTCGGCATTTAGACATGACCGCAGCTGATAGGGAGCAAGTGGTTTTGTTGCTACGTTAGTGCCACATAATACCTCTGCCGCCATAATACCGCTTTACACACCGTTACAAGCTATAGCGGTACGTGTACAGCTGCAGCGTTTGTGTTTCTCTATTTGCAATATCTATCTGCCACGGTCAATATCGTACACGAAAAAAGATTTCGGGCTCTCACGACACAGATTACGCCACCGCTTCTCTTTCTAGGCGAGATCTGAATGCCAGAAACAATCTATGGGGCTCCGACACTGACGATGCTCGTGGGCGCCTTGTAGCAGACGTTTGTGATATGTCTTGCTTGCTCTTGTTAAACACTGGTGTCCCTACATTCCTAAGCCCTTCCTACGGCACACACTCAGCCTTAGACGTTTCTTTTTGCAGCCGGGCATTAGCTCCACTGCTTGATTGGTCGGTGCTTTCCGACCTATGTGGCAGTGATCATTTCCCCATTCACATTCACCTCTACTCTCCCCATTTGCCAACGCGACTTCCTCAGTGGATTACTTCCAAGGCTGACTGGGGGAAATTTCGCTCTTGTTCATCTCACTGACGAAGTTTTCACCACCACTGATGAAATGGTGGAATATTTTACATGTTCTATCTTGCTCGCAGCAGAATCCAGCATTCCTCGAAGTTCATCTTCACCACGACACGCTTCTCCACCTTGGTGATCCGAGGAATGCCGTTTGACTATCAAAGACGCATGCTTTTTAATTTACATCCTACCGAAGAGAACTTTATCACTTTTAAACGTTCTCGTGGCAGAGCATGTTTTGTACTTCGCAGTGCAAAAGCACATCCTGGGAAACGTCTCTTCTCTTTCACGTTGCATTTCGACACAAAGGGTTTGAATTGCTGTTCAGCCTATGTACGACAAATATCACCGGGCAATCATTCCCGGTCTTGCCGTACAGGGTTCCACATATACATCTGAGCAGGACATGACCGACGCCCTTGCCGGCTCTTTTGCTGCTGATACCCAAACCCAAAGTTACAATACCGCCTTTCTACCTATCAAGGAATCTGCGGAACGGGTACTCCTCGATTTTAACAGTGGCTGTAGTGAACCGCACAACGCCCCTTTTACAGAAGCGGAGCTGGCGCATGCTTTGTCTCTCGCCAAGGACTCCTACTGGTCCTGATGACATCCACCGACAAAAGCTGCTTCACCTTCCACCTGAGGCTCTCTCCTTCCTGCAGAGCATTTACAGCCGTCTGGCTTCATTAGATTTTCCCGTCTTTCTGGCGCGAGGCTATGGTAGCCTACATACTCTGCACAGGTGATGTTTACGAAGTCACTTAACTATCTTCCTTTAAATTGTTTAAAACTTCGCTGATTTCGTATCCACGTCGGAAACACTACCCCATGAAAGGATCCAGGAGAGTGATGTGCCCCAGGGTTCGATTCTCAGTGTCACGCTATTTGCCGTTACCATGAACGGCGTCGCTAGTGCTGTTCGCGGCGGAATACCGATGGCACTGTATGTTGACAACTTTGCCACCTACTGCCACTCGTATAATCTGGAGCACATCGAGCGTCACCTGCACCTGACCATAACATCCATCACCGAGTGGGCGCTTCGCACCGGCTTTCAGTTCTGCCCAGTGTGTCCACTTTCGACTTCGTGGAGTACACCCTCCACCTGATCTTCATTTGCGACGCACACATCTACCTTTGTTCCGCACCTTAAGTTCCTGGGCATTCACCTCGACAGTAAACACACCTGGGAGCACCATATCCGTCATCTTCGTGCTTCGTTCACTTCGAGTACTCCAGATTTTCTCTGAAGCATCTTGGGGTGGCGATCGCAGTCATGTTGAGGTTATATCGGTCACTGGTCCGGTCCGAACTAGATTACGGCTGCTTTATCTATGGTGCGGCGCCCGCCTCTAAACTTCGCCTTTTAAACACTGTATATCACGCTGATATCCGTCTTGCTACTGGGGCTTTCTGCATTAGTGGAATCTATGCTAATTCTGGGGAGCCTCCACTTTCGATACGCCGTTCGTTTTTACTCTGTTCTTATGTAGCAAGGTTGGCGGCTCACCCAGGTCACGCTTCTAACTCTGTCCTGAGGCTGAAACTTGTATGCAGAATAGCACCATTTCTCACCCAAGCGGTATTCGATTTCACGAACGACCTCCGAATGCCTGCTGTGAGCGGTTTTCCCTTGGCCGTTATCCTCCTTGGCAACTCCAGCGTGCTCGTTTCGATCTAGAACTTTCTTACTTAGCCCCTCAATCGGTGTTTCGTCAACTGTTCGCCGAAATCCGGGGCGGTTACCGGAATTATACTCCGGTGTTCACCGATGGATCCCAGGTGCATGTGCTACAGCATGTAGTTACGTGTATTACGGTGAGGTTCACCAGTACCGTCTTCAGGACATAACTCCGTTTTTACCGCCGAGTTTTTTGCCATATTTTATTTTTTATCTCCGGTAAAGTCACTGGAAGTTTTATAATCTATTGCAACTCTCTTAGCGCTATTCAGGCGTTGCAACGGTTTGTCGGCAGCTCGGCAATGAATATTTAAATTCAGACACTCATATCTCAGTTGTCTCGCGGATACCAGCTCGTTTTTAACTGGACACCAGGCCATGTGGGAATTCCCGGCAACGAGGAAGCGGATGCGGCTGCTAAGTCCGCAAGTCGCCTGCCGAAATTGTCAACCCGTTCTCTGCCTTACACAGATGAGCGACGGTACTTTCGTCATGTACTAGCTGTATGGCAGCAGTACTGGGGAACGCTGACTGGCACTCAATTGCGTACGATTAAAGACAGTTTACAACCCAGGGTGAAATCCTGCAGGGATTCCAGGCGGGCAGAAGTTAGTCTAACCCGCCTGAGGATAGGTCACATACGAGCCACTCACTTTTTTTTTTTTTCTTTTAATTAACGTCCTCCAACATTGTGTCATATCGGACGAATGAATGAAATTAAATGGGTTAAATGATGCTCGAATGAGCCCGAGGTCCATGGAGCTTTAAGTTACGCGACATTCGTCTTCTAAGGGTAGGGAAAACCTCACGGACACCTGCGTGGGGACCTAGCGCCTGAATGTTCGAAGTGCGGCGTTCAACTTTATGTGGGTCGTGTCCTCGTATATTGTCCGCAATACTCTCGTTAGCGTCAATTCATTAGCCTGGAGTGTACACCTGCCTCAATTTTGGGCGACGATTCAGTGTCCGTCTCTAAGGCGCTGCGTTTCGTTGCCCATATTGGCTTCACTAAACAAATTCGATTTGTATTATTTTAGGTAGTTTTTAAGTTTTGTCTTACAGTAGTTTACCTAGTTTTAGAGGTGAGTTCTCCTTTAGTTCTAGGGCTATTAGATTCTTCCAACTCTCTTTATAGTCTTTTAACTTTCTTACCCTAGACATTGTTTTAATTGTTTAGTATTTTAATTTTCTCTTTTAAGCTTCCGCATTTTAATCCTCTAAGTACATTTTAGATTTACCACGGGCCCAAATGACTTCTTGTCGACGGGCCCTTAAACCCAACATTCCACTCCACCTCTATTGCATGTTTAAATGCTACGTGGATTTTAATTCAACTGTACATTCAAATCTTTTATCACTGTTTCCTCGCTATTGAAATTTTTAGCATTTTTCTTCCTGCAAAATGTTCCGTGCAGAGCAATTTTACTATTGAACTACAGCTATTTCCTACACATGCTCACAGACAAAAAACACCAATTGTACTAGATTTTACTGTGAGATGTGTCTTGGCATCCATTTTTAGTTTGAATAATACAAAAAATGCAATTTTAGTAAAGAAAATCATATTTGTAAGTTCACAAATTTTTGCAGTCCAAACTGAAGACACAGAGAAACCTATAGCAATTTTAAAAGGTAAATGTGTTGAGCTTAAGGTTAATATATTAGACCAACATTTTAAAATTCTTGTCGCGAGGGACTTTTTAGTGACGTTACAAAAGGTACACCAGTTTGATCATAATTTTCTAAACTATTATAGCAAAATGGATGAAATTTAGGTTGCAGCATGTTTGTATTACATTACACCTACGGTATAAATTTTAAAAAGCCAGGATTATGAGTCCAAACTTTCAAATTCTCAGTCATACATATCTTTCAGTATAAGGTTTATCAAGCCCATGAATAAATTTTGGACATATTACACTTTACAACACAGTAAAACTATCACAAATGTCACACTTCAGTCTTTTTACCATGATCTATAAAATTAATATTTCAAATGTAACGGAACAGCAAACCTCCTCTCACAAATTCAACCGTTGTGAGACTTCATACCCTCATGTGTCAATTTATGTCTTTTCAGACTTGAAATCTGTGTAAAACTCTTCTCACATATTTCACACTTATAAGGCGTTTTACCCTCATGTTTCAAATAGTGCAATCTCAAAGATGACATATAAGTGAAGCTCTCCTCACAAAGATCACACTTGCGAGATCCTTCACTCTCATGCAACAATTTATGTCTTTTCAAACTTGAAGATTCAGTAAATCTCTTCTCACAAATTTCACACCTGAGAAGCTTCTTACCCTCATGTGTCAATTTGTGCCTTCTCAAACTTGAAATTTCTGTAAAGCTCTTCTCACAAATTTCACACTTGTGAGGCTTTGTGCCGTCGTGTATCAATTTATGGTTTTTCAAAGTTGAAAATTCATTAAAGCTCCTCTCACAAATTTCACATTGGTGAGGCTTTTTACCCCCATGCATCAACTTATGCCGTTTCAAATGTGACAAAAAAGTGAAGCTCTTCTCACAAATTTCGCACTTGTGAGGCTTTTTACCTTCATGTATCAAAGAGTGCTGTCTCAAATTTGACAAACGAGTAAACCTCTTCTCACAAATTTCACATTTGTGAATATTTTCACCCCCATGTTTCAAGTTATGCAACTTCAAATACGCCATAAGAAGGAACCTCTTGCCACAAATTTCACACTTGTGGGGCTTTATACCGTCATGTGACAATTTATGCCTTTTCAAACTTGAAAGCACAGTAAAACTCTTCTCACAAATGTCACACTTGTGAGGTTTTGTACCCTCATGTTTCAAATTATGCAATTTCAAGGACGACAAATAAGAGAAACTCTCCTCACAAATTTCACACTTGTGAGGCTTCTGAACTACATGTATCAATTTATGGCTTTTTAAACGTGAAATTTCATTAAAGCTCTTCTCACAAATTTCACATTTGTAAGGCTTTATACCCTCATGCATCAACTTATGCCGTTTCAAATGTGACGAAAGGATGAATCTCTTCTCACAAATTTCACATTGGTGAGGCTTTCTACCGTCATGTAGAAACTTATGGTTTTTCAAACGTGAAAATTCATTAAAGCTCTTCTCACAAATTTCGCATTTGTAAGGCTTTTTACCCTCATGCATCAATTGATGCCGTTTCAAATGTGACAAAGCAGTGAACTTCTTCTCACAAACTTCACACTTGTGAGGTTTTATACCCCCATGTATCAAATAATGCTGTTTCAAATTTGACAGTCGAGTAAACCTCTTCTCACAAATTTCACACTTGTGACGCTTTTTATCTTCATGTATCATGTTATGCAATTTCAAAGTTGACAACTGAGCAAAGCTCTCACCACAAATGTCACACTGGTGTGAACTTTCAGCATTAGAAGTCCATAACGTCCTGCTGCAAATTTCCTTCTCATCACATTTATCAGGTTGTTCTGAGTGAACATGTTTTTCTATTTTTGTAATATCACTTTCTTTACTTTCACATTCCAGACAATCCTTTTGGACACTGAAACTTGTATTTTTCCATGAAGCTTCAGTAGAGGCCAGTGGTGAATCACCATTGCTGTCACCGGAAACTGCTTCTGTGCATAATCTGAAATGTTTGAGGATTTGACATTAGGTACAATAATCAAAGAATGATACAGAATTAAATCAAGAGAATATCTGTTAGTTATTCAAGAGATTGGATCAAGAGGTGTGGAAGAATGGGATTTCAAATAAGAGATAATATATTTATATGTGAGGCGATCTGCTGATGCTGCACTAATTACCAAAAGGGTAATTGAAGAAAACGAAGATATGTTTATATCTAATCTACTGTTTGCAGATGATCAAGTGCTAGTTGCTCAAGAAGAATACAGGACATGGGGATTAAAAATAAATTTAAAGAATATATGACTGTGATGCAATTGAAATTGAGGGTCGTAAAATTATGAAGATTGAACTTGTTAAATATTTAAATGCAATATTACAGGCACAGAGACCAAAATTAGAAATAGATAGACAAATATGTCAAGGAAAATGAGCTACTGGAATGCTAAACTACGGAGCATTTTGGCTAAAACAAAGAAACTAATTTATAAATCAATAGTTGAGAGTGTGATGCTTTATTGGAAGGAAACTTGAACAAACAATACAGGAATGCAAATTGAGAACTACGGAACTAGACTTCTTTAGAAGTCGACAAAATAGAGAATAAAAAATGAAGAAATATGATGCTTAATGGATACAGAAGAGGATGTAATCGAAGTGATAAATGGAAAAAGACTGCAATGGTTTGGGCATGTAACCTGAATGGAAGATGGAGGATCGCCAAAGAAAGTGATGAGGTAGACACCAGATGGAGGAAATAGGAAAGGAAGACCAAATGGAACCTGGATAAATGAAGTAAGAAGATGTATGGAGGTCAAGGGACTACAGCGAACAGATGTGTTGGATAGGGAACAATAGACATGACAAAATAGTGGACATCCTACGCACTAATCTTGTATTGTTATTATTATGTATGAATTGTTATTTTGTTTGGTGTAGGAAACCTACAGCATTGTAGAAATTCCTAAATAAAGAAGATCTATTGGTTAACACATCGCCAACTTAGGTTACAAATCCTTTGTGCAGAGCAACCTCACTGTTCATTATGGTTTATAGAGCTTTGTTAACGTGCAATATTATTATGTAATAAATACTAAACCTCAAATGGAAAATTTATTGATGGTAAACTCAGTTTAATGTTTGTAGCAATACAAACAATGTGTCACATGCAATGAGAATTATACCAACTTTCAAATTTGTGTCACAACTATCAAGAAAACGTTTTCTTAACAAAATGGTTACGAACAAGCCAGAACACAGTCACTATGTAGTCAAAGCAATGGTTGGAATGTTTCTCGCAGATTCTCAAGTACAAATGGAAGATTAACACAAGTTTTTCAAAAGCTCTAATGTATCACATGAGATTCCATATCCACTCTTCTGAAAAAGAGTATTTTTATCTGCTTCATTTTAATCGTGATAAATATTTGGAGAAATAGTCTCATTACACATACTACGAGATAGCTATTATTAATAATGGATCAAGGATCACTGATATTCATGCAAAATGATGAGAAACATTGATTGAAAATCCAACTTCCTTAAATTTCCCTCCCAAAAGTTTTTCAACTTCTGAAAATGCCAAATAGCCTATATCTTTTGAAGATGAAACAATGATCAGTTGAATAGTTGAATAATTTTTTAAAACATAGTAGGTGAAATTTTAAAGGTTTGTACTTTCTCTTTGGTTCTTGTACTTCCCAACAAGTTCACTGCTTTGAGGAAACCATATAGTCTGCAACCTCTAAGAAATTTAATATTCTCATTTATGTAAAAATAATTATATGTATAAAAATATTTATTTACTTATATATTATTTACTTATTTATTTACTTATATATTATTTACTTATTTATTTACTTATATATTATTTATTTATTTATTTATTTATTTATTTATTTATTTATTTATTTATTTATTTATTTATTTATTTATTTATTTATTTATTTATTTATTTATTTATTTATTTATTTATTTATTTATTTATTTATTTATTTATTTATTTATTTATTTATTTATTTATTTATTTATTTATTTATTTATTTATTTATTTATTTATTTATTTATTTATTTATTTATTTATTTATTTATTTATTTATTTATTTATTTATTTATTTATTTATTTATTTATTTATTTATTTATTTATTTATTTATTTATTTATTTATTTATTTATTCAACTTATTTATTCATTCATTCTTTCATTTAAACATTGAGAACCTTAGAGAGGTAGAACTGGAACTGAAAAACTCGTGTCACAGCTGGGATTAGAACCACAGACCCTCTGCTTACCAGGTGGGTGCTATAACCATTAAGCTACTGTGACAACCTGCCAGAATGACACTGAATTCTCCAACCAATTCGTATTTCTCCCAGTAAACCACAAAGGCTACCACAGTAACAAATCAGTGCCTAGGGTCAGACGCCCGTCGGGGAGCTCAAGAGTCTATGGACAAGACAAAGTAATGACCTGGAAACGGGTGCTCAGTCAAGCACCGGGTATGATAGTGAGGAAGAGGATGATATGAAATGCAGGCAAAAGTGATAATTGGAAAGGTGATGATGAAGCAATTGGTGGAATGAGGGGTACAGGAAACTGGAGAAAACTTGCCCAGATGCCACTTCGTCCATTGTGAATATCCCTGGGGTCGAACCCGGGCTGCCTAGGTGGTAGATGAACAGTCTAACCGCTTGGCCACGACGCCGTCAACTGAAATAACTATGCATTTTTAAATATAATATGAGTATTACACATATGCTATCAATTTTACTTTCCAAGTTAGCAAAATAAACGCTCGTGTGTCCTAAAGATAAGACGCACGTTTATGCGCTTTGATTTCGTGGTCGGTCTGGGGCTCAGTTGGTTAGACGCTGGCCTACTGATCCCAAGGTCGCGGGTTCAAACCCGGCCCAGGTCGATGGTTTTTAAGTGTGCTTAAAAACGACAGCTCCATGTCAGTAGATTTACTGACATGTAAAAGAACTCCTGCGGGACAAAATTCCGGCACACCGGCGACGCTGATGTGATCCTGGCAATTGACAGCGTCGTTAAATAACAAAGTTTTTAAAAAAAATTTTAAAAATTTTAAATTTTGATTTCGTGGCCTTGATTACACGCCGGGTGTATGTGCTATTCCATTAGATACCTATAATCGCTCCACCCTTAGATCCGCACCAGATGTAAACACAAGCCGTCAACAACTAACCGATACGCCGAAACCGAAGCACACCATAAAATATAGTTCCTTAAATATTGGCGATTATCTGTGAGTTTTCAAGATGTACGGTGAACCTGATAAAGACCACTTGAATGTGAGGCGATAGCAGCGCTATTCCTAAAACTCCAGAGTAAATGTTGCTCTATTGCATCACATATACGAGGCATTTGTCCACGTGTCGTTTACTTGTGTTTGTCGCAGATGATATAAACATCACGTTATCGCGGAGGGATACAAGGGGTGCATCTAAGGCTGGATGGAGTATAGTGATGCTAAGCTGTGTGCATATTACATGCGTAAAGCGCGCGCAAAATAAATGCCCGTGTGTCCTCAGGGTAGATCTCTTAAGCGCGCAAATATGATGTGCGTAAAAGCGGACGCAAAGGCTGTCCCCGGTGTAAACGTAGCACAACTTGACTGCTTTCTGTACGCACGCCATAAACAAACAAAAGGAACAAGCGGAAGAAACAAACAACAGACTGAATCAGACGCGCTAGGTAATGCGCTAACAGAGAAAATCCGAGACTTCCGGACAAAAGAATGCATGTAATATCAACACTTCAACAAACACCACTTGTATTTTCTCTGAACGGTTCTTCCATAACCATTGGCGACCGTCACTCACACCATACTTTATATATTATCAAAATAAAGGGAAAACTATATGCAGATAAAGTTACCAAGTCACTTAAAATTATTGTACTTTAAAAATGAGATTTTCATAAAAACTAAACATTAAAATTCGTGAATATAATGGGAAAATGTAAAAATTCGCGTTTTGATGAAAAAATCTTAAAATTCGCGAATAAAATCGCGTTATCGCGATCGCGAATTACGCATGTGTCTGGTCATTATTAAGTAACAAGTGCATAACTAAAATCTAATACTTTAAACGAGCAATTCTTGTGTATATCGGAAACGGCTCTAACGATTTGGATCAAACTTTGTATTCAGATAAGGTTTCGCATTTTAAGCAAAGATAGGTGTCTTTCCTGAAAAAAGGCGCGATTTTACAACAAAAAATAATTATTCTCTCTTCTACAAATAATTCATACAATTTTTGCATGTTTGAAACAGAAATGCTAGGTATTACATTCACACTGTTTTCTCTGCTTGCTTTTAAGTAACACATTCACATCTCTTGCTCTCCTCGCTCGTCTATAAACAATTTTCCTGAAAATACGTGATTTTACACAAGAAAAAACATGTTTATTCCCTCTTCTAAGCCATACAATGTTCTGTGTTTCAAATATAAATTCTGCATATTACATTCACACTGTTTCTCTACTCACTCTTTTATAAACAATTAAATACAATTCATACCATCTATAGATGGGTGTTTCTATGTATGTAACGCCTAATCTCGGCGGCGCCGTGGCCAAGCGGTTAGCGCGCTCGCCTACCACCTAGGCGGCCCGGGTTCGATCCCAGGGACCCGCATGTGGTATTCGTGGTGGACGAAGCGGCGTCAGGGCGGGTTTTCTCCGGGTGCTCCGGTTTCCCCCGCCATCTCATTCCACCGGTGCTCCATCTTCATGTATCATCAGTGTCACCGCCTGCGGTGCCGTAGTAGTAAAAGCGGGCGTTAAACACTACAACAACAACGCCTAATCTCGAAAAGCACTTGACCGACCATCGCGAAATTTGGCACATAGGGTAGGGATGCCTAATTCCGTGATACCCCTGATACCGTGATACAAAGTTCAGTTTCCTACCATAGTTTTATTCAGCAATAGTTTCTGAGAAAGGATTGGCTATGGAATATGTTGTTCAATGAACCTGATGAAATGATCGAGATTTTGTGAGCATTGAATTCTGCCGAAAAAACATTTTCAATTAATTTCAAACATTTAATTGGAGGTAAATATAAAGGCAATAATGTTAATAACGGTTTGTATTTTGTAATGTACATGAAAGTCAAGAGAATCAATGAACGTACATCATCATTGTTTTGATATCAGAGAATTAGGATAACATTCAACAACACTATCATGGATTTAGGAATACTATCATGCATTTAGGAGCCATCGTCACAAAATTTATTTCTACAATTTTTAGTACATTTATACAACTTTTCAATTCTCAGTCAGGTAAAATATATTCTACGCATTCTTATTGTATTCTTGGATCGTTATTTAAATTACTTTTGTTCATTTATGACCATTACACAACACTTATTCAAAACTAATACGGAAATATGCAACCTTACCCTTTTCAAAGAGGAAGTTTTTATGCCATCCATTTTACTACACAATATAATACTTTCACATGGTTTTCTCTATTCGCTTTTCTTTTATGTAACACATATATCCTTCTCTACTTGCCCTTCATATACAATTCATACAATATTCTATGGTTGAAACATAAATGCAACATTGTGCATCTAAATAAGTATATTCCAAAACAAAAAACATGGTTTTACAAAAATCACCAAGCAAAGCTTTACCCAGGTACTAATAGTTGATACATTTAAATGTAAGAAAGTTTGTATTAATAACACTTTAGAACAACAATTCTCTAATGAGCAATCAAAATTAGGTACGGAAGCATATTTTGGAGGACTTAGTTAAACTGCGACAGTGCTAAGTCTCCTACAGAATCATTACCAAAACACCCCCAAACCATTACACTTCTAGCACTATACTTGACCTTTGGCATTATACAACAGGGCAACATTCTCTCTTCTTCTTTTGTGAAGTTTATGACTAAGGAGATTCATCAATAATAAAACTTGCTTCCACGCCTTAATCCCCACTTTGCTTGTTCTTTAGCCCAGACATACTGTTTGTTCTTATTTTGAAGGTGCAACATTGGCTTTTTGGCAGCAACATGATCATAAAGTTCCGCTTCAAAAGGTCAGATCGTACAGTTTCAGAAACTGGCAGATTTGGAGTGCACCGTATTCAACTGAGCTTGAATTTCGAGAACTAGAAATCAATACAATGCATTGTTCTGAAGTAACTCTAGGCCTTCCTGAATGTGGCAAGGTTTTATTTTGGCTTGTATCTTTCGAACAGTAACACACATTGTACATTTAGGGACTTTTACTTTCTCACTAATTTATCCAATTGTGCACTCTTCTTTAGTGTGATCATTGCTGCTCATTTTTCATGTCTAATCCCTTCTACTGTTTACTCATAATAATGCTGCACTGACTGATGTTTTTCACTCCACTACACAGACAGCTGCAACAAGAGCAACACACTGTTCACTCTGCCAGTCATATAAAACACCACGAAGTATCGTATTTGCTGGCGTACAAGATGCATTGGCATAAAAGAATCATGCCACTTTTTAAGGCTTTTTTTTTTAGCAAAAAAACTCATTTTATGCATGTAGTGCAAAACAATTATAACATATGCACATGTACACCAAATATCTAGAGAATAAAAGCAGGAAAAAGTGCTTGACTTTTAATTTTTTATCCTAAAATCTGCAACATTCATCCTCTTTTATCCTTACATTAATGACAAATTGATGAAAATCAATAACTTGTTCTTCATCCTTTCCTGTATTTTCTGTAATACTTCTGTCTTGGTCTGCATACAACGCTGATACCTCTTCATAAATCTTGAACACCATGATGTTGATCTAATGGATATTTCTTTCGCTTGGTGAACAATTCTTTTTGTACAAATTGAAGTTCCCACTTGTCTTGAGCGGTAGAATCAGAACTTAAAAATTCAATGCCGCAGCTGGGATTTCAACCAGACCTTCCTCTTTACATGCAGCTGCTCTAACCAGTTCCAATTCTACCTCTCAAGCATTGCTCACACACAGCTTGTATGCTTAAAATCACCAGCGGTAAGTCTGTTGGCATAAATAAATAATAATTTCCACTTATCTGTTCTCTAAAATCCAAGTGCTGAGTTCTCCTTCAAGTTTTGGCCATTTAACAGTTCCACTTCTCAGATTATGTTTACTGCAAGGCACTTTCTTAAAATATCTTTCTGATTCTGCCAAGTTCTTAACATCTTTCAAACTGGAGATGGCCTGAAACTGCAGCCCTGTTTCCATGCTCTTTAGCATATGCAATCACTTGCAGCTTAAATGCAATAGCATAGCAATGCCATTTTTCAACCATAGTGAGACAGAATATTAGAAGACCCCAAAAGAAAATCGTTCATGTAAATGTTTGTTAAAAGTGTAATTCGTTTTTTGATGTTGGTATGAGATAATTAAATGACGAAAACATGTTGATAAGGTTCATTGTTACGAACAAATAAGTTTGCACAAAGACGTCATAAATCTTTCCATATTTGATTTTAATATATGTGTATAAATATTAGAATTGTTTGTGTTCCATAATAAAAGTAGGGGAGGGTAATTAGAGATTGCTTCCCTAACGAGAAAGAACTATTTGATGAATAGCGCGGATGAATATGAAAAAGGCGGTGTCGCGTCAAAACGATGCCAAAAAACTATTCACTAGCATCTCCGTATTCGGCATGGATGGACGCATTTTTATGTGTACGCGTCATGAAATAGTAAAAGTGAATTTACTAAGTGTTTAGAGACCTTTAATTAAATTTCGACGATGCTAGGGAAGTTGATCCGCTAAAATAAGACTTTCTACTGTGATACGATTTAAAAATTGTGAACAAGAAGGTGCAAATAAAATGTTTGACAAAAGTTAAACCCGAGTGTATGTTCATTCCATCCGTTACCACGCCCTGAGGGAAATAAGAGCCACATCGCTCAAACAAGAAGCCACCCTCAAATAAAAACAGCACCAATAGTTTGCAAATAAAATCACAATATAAATGTGACACAAGTGAATCTCAACACTAAACACAACAATAATTGAAGCTTAAATGAACAATATCCACTGAACTCTATACAACTGGAATACTCAAGGGAGCTAACAATGAATTGCTTCATGCTGAAACTCAGAAATTTTGAAGAAATGGAGCTTATAGGTACCCATCTTAATTTGCTACTGGCATATAAGATGCATCCTGCTTTGGGCCTATTTTTAAAGGAAAAAAGCGTGTCTTAAACGCCATCAAATACGGTATTTAAACATACCCAAAAGCACCTTGGTCTCATAATCTTCCTAAAGTCAAAGCACAGTTACAGTTTTTTAAGTAGCCCCTTGTTCAGGCTTTTAACAACAAAGCACCCTTCACCAGTGTTGCACATAGATGTCCGGCAAGTCACAATATGGAACACTAACCACTGTACTAATTTACTTTAGGCTTACCTGCATCACAACAGATCTTGAAATTGATGACCTTCAACATGAGCAATTCCCTATATCTCTGAAAACACTTCTGGTTTACTTGCAAAAGTTCACATAGACTGATTGCCTGTATTGCTCTCGTGATTTTGTCCTTCAATTCGTGTACCATGTGTGAATTTGATGGTCACACTTTATCCTTTAACGTTCCCCATAAATAAAACTCTCATGGAGATAGGTCAGGGAAACGAGGTGACCACAATCCTTGACTAATTATTCTGTCGCCATACATACTTTCCAATTCATGCATAGATTCGCAGCAGTGTGTGCTATAGCTGAATCCTGTTGAAACCAGGCACACAATCTTTCATTTCTTGTTAGTTGCAGAAAAAATATTTAAAACAGAATTTACATAAACATGTGAATCAACTGTTCTGTTGTAAATATGGGCCAATAATTCTTATGCACATTCCCTGTGCACCAAACCCCAACTTTTTTAGTGTGATGAGCTTCATCAATAATATGGGGATTTTTGGTAAGCCAGAATTGCTTTGGAAATATAGGGAATGTGTTTGCGTTGAAGGTTACCAATTTCAACATATGATGTCATTCAGGTAAGCCTACTGTTAGTTAAAACAGCGGTTAGTGTTCCTTACCCGTGACTTGGCAGTCGTTTATGCATAACTTTGGCAGAGGGCATACTGGCCCTCTCTCAGTCCAGTGTCGCCACAGGGTGGTCCAGCCACTCTACGAATGCACTGTAGATTTTTGAAAGTATAAATTGCAATTACTAGGTGCTTTATAGCCCAAATCTGTCTGAAAGAATAGGGCTTTTCAATGGTGAAAGTAATTAAGTGGTTTTCGAGATTAACCTATATACAGACACTCACATATATACGGACAGCTTTTCTTTCTTTATAATATTAGTATAGATAATGAAGCACCAGTAGTCGAAAATCTGATGTGTTACACTCACATGACTTTCGCTACTCTTGTATCAACTATTCCTACAAACACTTATACCTCTATCTTCGTCACGTCAGTTGAGATAAACATTTGCAGAAATGATTGCTAGTATTCTTGTAGGTGCAAGGGAAATATGAGAGAGAATCCAGTACTTGGATAGCTGTCCCATTTTAGGGTTGTCATAAAGAAACACCTGCTAATAGATCTGTAGAAGAAGACAATTTTAAATATGAATGATAAAGGATAAAAAATTTTATTATGTAAACATATTTGGTAATTAAAGTGTAATAATGTACAAAATTATTATAAGATTTGGAAATAGGATAGCTAACATTTTATAGTTATTTATTTATTAATTTAATTTAGTGTAGTATACAGATGATTATGTAAAATGTATAAAGAATCACAAATAATTTGTAAACCAATATCTTCTTTAACACTTAATTGCAATTCAAAACATTGGAAAAAAGTAATAGTAAATTTAGTAATCACTCCATGAGCACCAAAAGGTAGACCAATCACTTCTCAATTTGAAATTTTGTATTTGTCACTTAAATACAGAATGCATGGCTCAACATGTTGGTTTTTCTTCCTTATCAAACTCCTTAATTTGGTCTAGATTTTTTTCAAATCAGGTTGTAGGGTCAAGAATTAGTCCCCTATTTTGTTGCCTGTCGAGCCAATTATGTCTATTATTTCATAAAAGTAAGGTTAAAAAATATATTGCCAACATAAATATCGTCATTTCGAAACCATCACAATGTATACCTTTCAAGAAATCATAATTAATTATTCCTGGATATAAAAATCTTCTTACTAATATTTCCACAAAATACTATGTATTTTCTAAACTTAAACGAACAAGAAATATGTATACCAGATAAATCAACTGCCCCTTATTTTCTGGTTTTATGCACTCTGCATTTTACACTATAACATGAAAACATCAGCCCCTATGCTAGGTTCTACTCAGGTATTTAACATGGATATCTTTGGTTACACACTCAATGAAATTAATACGCACTAATATAGGTGTTAGAGCATTGCCTTTTAATATACTAGTAATCAGACAGCTGACGTTTGCACCACTGCAAAAGTCCATTGGTACAAGCGAATACTACATGTTCACAGAATGTTTATCTCTCACGTTATTAAGTAGCTCATTTGGAACAAGCACCTGATTGCTAAGTAATCCATCTGGTGTAGATGTGGTTCCACTCCCCTGCATGTGCTAATTTTTTTACCATGTAACATTCACAAATAAAATTGTTTGGATAATTTTTATATTAAAAGCCGTTAGTATTTTAATTTGCATTTGTTTTATTTCTATTTTATGGTATTGTTGTTGTCTGTTAGGATATCTCTCCTGGTATTGTGCATGGCTCTTGCTTCTCCATGTATCAAAAGCATATCCAGGTACTCGTCTGTCGAATATGTGGTGAAGGAATGGCACCAAATATCAAGCAACAGCTTATGCATGGGGAAAAAAGGGTATCTGCATTCATAATAACACACTACATCATGCCAGCCCAATGGGGCAAAAGCCATTATACCTGTTCTATTATGAAATGCAGACAACCAAAAGAAATTTCAGTTATAATGTCCTAAACCCTCAGGGACTTTATAATTAGATTATTGTGAATTTGGTTTCCAAGTTTTGATGAGCATAAAAAAATGTTACAATGCCGAGATGCAAACCTGTGTTCTTGAGGTTAACCCACAAGATACAGTCATAATTCTCTTCAGCTATTTCAAGACCACTGAAAGCATGTTCCAAGTTCAATATTATGACTTGTATGCCAGGCACTAAGTCATTGCCACTTTGCAAGTTTTCATGCTTGATTTAGCCTTTTGTGACAGTTTTCATACTTTGCTGCATATTTTAATATTACTTAAATGGCAAAAGCTATTATGCATGTTATTTGATATGTGTTGTTGTTGTTGTTTTCTAGTGCCTTGCATCTGACAATGAAGCCATTAGCATTCGTGCTTTCCAATACTTTTGAACTGCAGGTTCTTCTGATCTTAATGCTTCACAGGTCAAGTGGTCTTCATTCATTTCTGCTGGATCGTTACACAGGACACATATTAGTGAAGCTGAGATACCTATTCTGTAGAGATAACTTGCTAAGCAGTCGTGATTTGTCAGTAGTCGGAAGGCTGCAACCGCTGTTTTCCTTGGTCTCTGGGGGATTATATCTGGGTTGGAAAGTAGTGTAATCCATTTTTTATCTTTGGCATTTGTTTCTATTTCTTGTAGGTATGAATGAGAAAATTTTTTAATGATCAAGCGTTTTATTGAGGAATATGAGAAATTGAATTTAGACTTTTGTTTTATTGTTGTGCCTTTCTATGCAAGTGAATCTGCAGCTTCATTCCCCATGACTCCACAGTGTGCTGGAATCCATTGGAGATGAACAGTCTTATTAACTTTTTGGAGTTGTGTTAACATTTTGTAGCATTCTCTAATTTTTGTTGACTTCTTTGTAGTATTTGAACATATTCCCTGAATTGCAGCTTTAGAATCTGAAAGAATTACTGCCTTGTTAAGTTTATTTAAGGGAAGATTTAATAGTTCTCGGAGAGCAATGTATATAGCCTCTATTTCTCCATCATAATTTGTTGTGTCTCTGCCAAGAGAATGGTAAAAGGAAAAATGTGAACACTAACTCCAGCTCCAGTAAGGTTTTCCGTGGAGGATCCATCAGTATATATGTGCAGCCATTCTTCTGTGGGATATCTAGTATTGATTGTTTCCAGAGCTAGAAGTTTTTGCATTTCTTTTGATGTGTCTGATTTACTTATTTCCTCTATTAATTCCAAACTGAAGGTAGGTTGCAATAATTCCAATGGATTTTCTCTTATAAGTAGATTTTCTCTGGTGTTAGGAATGTTCAATTTGGATTTAATCTGTGTTACCTTTTCTAGGAAACTACTATGAGTTTTAAGGATTGAAGGGCGGAGGTTCTCTTCTGTCCATTTAGAGTTTGGCAGTTGTAACATTTTCTCGTGTTGGAGCAATGCTTGTTCTTCTATTTTTGTTGTTATTGATGGGGTCCGTGTTAAGGCAAGCATGGCATCAATAGCTGTGGATTTAACCGCTCCAGTGATTAGGCAAAGAGCCTGATTTTGTATTTGTTCAAGTTTATTGATGTTAGTATTTGCTGCTGTTATTAAAGCTTCAGAACAGTAGAAGAGGTTTGGTTTAACGTACATTTTGTATGTTGTGTTAAGGACTCTCCTTGAGTAGCCCCATTTAGCACCAGCTAACCGTTTCAGGATTTGCAGTTTCTTTTCAACCTTTTCTGAGATGTTTGTTATATGTTTTTTCCAACTTAGCTTTCTGTCGAAAGTGATGCCTAAGTATTTGGCATCATCAACTGCTTTGAGTGGTTTACCATTATAATTTATGTTAATATTAACTGGTTTGTATTTTAGTGTAAATAATTCATAATTTGTTTTTTCCACATTGATAGTCATGAGGTTTTTGGAGCTCCATTCATGTACTTTGTTTAGGGCTGTTTCTATTCTGTCTTTAATTAATTCAGGTTTTTTTGAAGAGCCTGGAGTCCAAATGACTACATCGTCAGCAAATAAAGCAATTTTGGTTTCTAAGGTTTTTATTATTGATGGAAGGTCATTTATATATATGTTAAAGAGTGTTGTGCTCAGAACAGCACCTTGTGGAAGTCCTCGGTGTGTTTGTTTATATTTGGAAATGTATGTATTATATTTTGTGGCACAAAATCTTTGTGAAATAAACTGAATTCTCCATTTAAGCATGTTACTTTTCACACCTATTGATTGCAACTTCTCAATTAATTTGTTTCTCCAGACTGAGTCATATGCTGATTTAAAATCAATGAATACTGACAAGGTATCCTCCTTTCTATTGAAAGCTTCCTTGATGTCTTGGCTTAGTAGGAGTACATTTTCACTTGTACTATGATTCTGTCTGAAGCCAGTCTGTGAACTATTAATTAAGTTGTAATATTCTAGGAACCAGTTAAGTCTAGATGCCACCATTCTTTCCATCACTTTTGCAATAACACTGGTCAAAGATATTGGTCTGAAACTATTAATATTGTTTGAGGGTTTGTTTTTCTTTAAAATCGGGATGATAATGGCTTTTTTCCAGTCGGAAGGTACAGTCATTCTCCAACACGTGTTATACAGTTTAAGTAGGATTTCTTTTCCTTTCCTGCCAAGGTGTTTAATAAACTCTGGATGGATCTTGTCAGGTCCAGGAGATTTTTTGTTCTGTAATTGTTCTATTGCTAAATCCAGTTCTGTTTCATTAAAATCCTGAATAAAAATATCATTTCGTATACCTTTTGGCTTACTAGTTTCTCTGATAGTTTTTTGGATAGCCTTATCTCGTTTTTTATACGCTTGGGGTATTCTTTGTGACTGAGCATAAAACTTGTTAAGGGATTCTGCTATTTCCCTATCTGTAGTTAAGCTTTTGTTATTATGTTTTAATGGTTCAGTTGTATTTTTTGATAATTTTGTTTTATTAAGGAATTTGTATATTTTATTTCCATCTTTCCTATAGTCCATATGTTCTACAAAATTTGTGGAACTGGCCCTCTTTGCTGTAATTAATTCTTTCTTAAAAATGACTGCTTTTCTTCTCCAGTTTTGTACATCTTCTGGACACTTGGTTCTTTCGGCTTTGACTCTTGCTATATTTCTTTCGTGTTTTAACTTAAAGATGGAGACCAAAAGTAGCTATATTTCTTTAACTTTCCTTTGGGGATATGTGTTTTGGCTGCTGTCAATATCTCACAAATTTTTTTATTCATTTCATCTGTTGACTTGAACTCTGATTCTAACAGTATATTACACTTCCCTTCTATCTCATTTTGGAAACTGGACCAATCTGCTTTTTTAAAATTCCAAGAAGTTTTAATTTTTGGTTTGTTACTTTTATTTATTAGACCTCTTATAGAGTTTATGGTGATTCTGTGGCCTGAACCTGGGTCTTCTATTATTTCTCTTTTTGTATTGTCAATTATGTCAGATGACACCATCAGAAGGTCAGGATTTGTACCCGAACCATTATAATGAAGGTAAGTGGGTGGATCATTTGGATTAAATACAAATACAAGACATAGTTTACAGAAAAATTTAAATAAACTGTTATTTAATATGTCTATTTTGACTGTAGGGGTCCATGGTGGATGAGCCGTGGCCCTACCTTTTACCTAATGTTTGGCTGCCAACCCCTGCGCTAAGTGTAAGAATCTGCCACTTTCTTTTTAGCTGACATTAGTGCACTGATATGATAGGTCTATTTTTTCAGAGGCATTTATTGAATTATGTTGCTGTATATACTCTAATAAAAAGTTTGTAAAATTAACTGGAAACCAGAATTCGCTCTCAGTAAATGAGTCATATGTTTTTGAGGTGTGCTTTACAGAGGAGTACATTCTGTCCCTTAAACCACTGTTCCTCTGAATTTTGCACATTCCTCTCTCTAAGAATGTCAAGCAATATGTTTTAATAAGTACAAAACTGGACTAAAGCACACATGTCATTTGATGGGTGGCCTAACTTCCAAAAAAAATAAGGTGCAGCTGACTCACCCGGTAATATGTATAATTACTAATTCCTTATAGCAGTGTATAAACTTAGGCTTTCACGGCCGGTGTTCTGACTATTAACTAAGTTTATCTCTCCCTTGTAGCAGTATTGAGAAAATCAAATGCCTTATCATGGCCTACAGGCTTTGGGTGATTGTAAAATTTGTTAAAGCTAGTCACTATATGAAGGCTTTGAAATTCCATTCTCTTTGCACAGCTAAGATATAAAAAAGTGAATTACGACCTTCCATTTGAGAAAAGTATAAGAATTAGAAAGTTTATACAAATAACAAGGAATATCTCCGAAATGGTTCACTCCACAAAAAAATTTATTTGCACATAAATTGTGTATTTTAACATCTACATTTTTTGTACAGTAAGATTTGGTTCATCTCTTACAGTTTACGTGTTATTTAAAAGTCATCGAGAGTAAACAGGATTATATAGGCTATAGCCAGAAAATTCAAAATATACATTCATTTGTCATAAAAATATCTTACACATATGACATTTTAATCAAAATTGTTAGAGCCATTTTCAAGAATATCAAAATTTTCAAAAAATTTTCCATGTAAAGAATAGTTTAGGCTGGAGGAATTTTCTTCAAAATCTTCGTCACAACCTTGAAAAACATTAAACTTAAATACCAACTTTAGTTTTTAACCAACTTTTCATTCACACACACGCTCCCCCACCCACCCACACACACCCACACATGCACACCTTTTTCAAAAATGCTTTTTTTGGATTCAGGGGGTCTAAAACACTAACATCAGAAGGATTCTAATGAAGCATTAATCAAGAGTCAAGTCTTACCTTGATGATTTTACTGGAGTGGAGTCCCCAACCTGTAACAGAATAGTACCAAATCATCTAGACAGCATTAGTTAAATATCCTGTATCACATAGTTATTTTTAAGTACCTGCCTTTTTCCTTTTTTTCAATTTAATTAAGTTTATTATACAATATTTGTACTTTACAGTTTTTCTAATAAATATAAAACAATTCAAAGAATTACATCACTTGCGTTAAGGATATAATTCAACAATTGCCCTCAAAGTATAAAGTAAGAATTAACACTGTTATGTGGAGATGTACAAGAAAACAATAACACTATAATATTTTATAAGCGGAGATCTGTATGACATTTTCTCTTCAGTCTATGTGATGAACACTTTTGACAGATTTTGGGGAGTCTCTTTCAGTAAAGAGTTCTGGTTATCAATTAATGATGTGATCAGCCAAGTATAGGAGAACTGGAGTGTAAATTCAAGTATGAATGTGAAGATCTTCATGAAGTATAGAATTACGGATCTACCTAGAAGCATCTGCTATGGTCCGAAGAACCCGATTTTGGAAAGTTTGTATTCTTTTGAAGCACCTCCTTAGGTTAAAAATGAGTTATCCAAAAACAAAGATCATGTAATGGGGTGAAAGAAAATAGAGCAACAGAGAAAGGATTTACATCTGAATAAATTGTTTGGTTTAAAGAACAGTAAACTGGCAAAATGAATGTGAAGGAGAATTGGAACTGAAAAATTCAATGTCACAGACCCTCGGCTTAACAGGCAGGTGTTCTAACACGACTTTTGTGTTTAAAAACACTAACAGTATGTTTGTTGGCATAAATAAATAATAATTGGCAAAACTCTAAACTAAGTGCTTTTTATGATAAGTGGGATAAGTGTTCCCATCTTGGGCTATCAGGTGGATTCATCAAACCTGTCTGATGGCACAAAAAGGAGGAAACAAAAGCAGTCTTCCATTGCTAAGGTCTTATGCAAACCATACCAAGGGGATGCACGGCACAGGGACAAGTGTTGTTGTTGTTGTAGTGTTTAACGCCCGCTTTTACTACTATGGCACCGCAGGCGGTGACACTGATGATACATGGAATGAAGATGGAGCACCGGTGGAATGAGATGGCGGGGGAAACCGGAGCACCTGGAGAAAACCCGCCCTGACGCCGCTTTGTCCACCACAAATACCACATGAGGGTCCCTGGGATCGAACCCGGGCCGCCTAGGTGGTAGGCGAGCGCGCTAACCGCTCGGCCACGGGGCCGCCAGGGACAAGTGTGGTAAACAGAGCTTCAGGACACCCGGTAATCTCCTTGCAACAGTGTTTGAGGCTTCATGGAGAATCTGAGACCTCAGAAACCATAATTAAAACATCAGGCATTGAAATGATGGAAATTCAAACCAATTCACCATAATACGAACAAAATACTGAAGTAGAAAATGTAGCAAGCAGCTAGACTTGGTGAAATCAAAATCAAGGTAATGTTAAAGACTCAGAGGAAGAAAATCCTTAAAGACCAAAGCTTAACCACTCGATGCTCCAATTATGTTTTCAACAATGGTAAATCGCCTACCACCTAGGCGGCCCGGGTTCGATCCCAGGGACCCGCATGTGGTATTCGTGGTGGACGAAGCGGCGTCAGGGCGGGTTTTCTCCGGGTGCTGCGGTTTCCCCCGCCATCTCATTCCACCGGTGCTCCATCTTCATTCCATGTATCATCAGTGTCATCGCCTGCGGTGCCGTAGTAGTAAAAGCGGGCGTTAAACACTACAACAACAACAATGGTAAAAATACACCATATCTTTTTATTTGCAATTTATAATCACTTATTATTACTTAAGTGTTATTGTAGGAATCAAAACCAAAATCTCACAACAATGTGTAGAAATAACAATGCATTTTAATGTCTTTCTATTGTGCTGAATATTCTCAGGCTTAGGCAGAGCATAGGTGACATGCTTTGTCCTCTGCCCTTGACTAATTTAGTAAACTAAAAAATTACACATCTTTTTTCTTCTTTACCTGATTACCCTCCCCTTATGTAGGACTTACACCCCTAGGACTTACAAGCCAGTGCCTAGGGTCCGGCGCCTGTCGAGGGAGCACAGGAACCTATGGACCAGACAGAATGAAGAGCTGGAAGCGAGTGGTCAGCCAAGCGCAAGGTATGATAGGAACAGAATGATATGAAATGAAGGTGAAATCAATGATTGCAAAGGTGATAATTGAGCAATTGGTGGAATGAATGGCAAGGGAAACCGGAGAACCCAGAGAAAACCTGCCCTGACACCACTTCATCCACCACAAATATCACATGCGGGATCGAACCCGGGCTGCCTAGGTGGTAGTCAAATACTCTAACCACTCGGCCATGTACCACCCCAAATTACACATCAATAGGTTATAATAGTATCACTTGGCAAGAAAATATGTTTGAATTATGGTGGAAAGATCCTATCTTGTTGGTCAGTGATAGGAGCACTCTGGTGGATGAGAAGGAAACTAGCTGTTCAAGGCGTGCATGATCTGTGGTAGGACTAAGATTATAGAATGTTGGAGGTTGGATTTATCAGTAAAGTTCTAGTGCTTTCAGTGCCCTATTCAATCCTATAAAATGTGCAAAATTGTGTGATTTCCATCTGGCATCAAAGCAACATACTAATGCTACGTGGATATTATGGAACACAAATACGGTAATTTCAACTAGCACTGTGCAATAAATTAAAATGTTCTGAACGAGAATATTCCGAATAAAACCACAGAGAGTTAGTTAAAGTTGAAATACAAGGTGTGATCAAAACATTTCCTGAATAAGGTCATAAACATAACAACACCACACTTTGATTTGTCCAATCTGACTGTCACCCTCCAAGCAGTCTACTTGGGAGTTGATATACTTGTCCCAGAGCTTTTGTTACTGCTGGAAACACCACTGCAAGTCATCTTCTTTAAATACGTTCAGAGTCTTCTGTGATTCACAATGGATAACATCAATGTCCACAAGACAGTATCCCTGGAACCACATTTTAATTTTGGGAAAATAAAACTGTCTACTGGAGCCAAATTTAGAGAATAGAGGGATGGGAAACAACATTCAGATATATCTCTTTCGTTGTACAATGCCTATCATTTAATACCATTTCCCTCACCTGATTGATATTTTCGTCTGTTTTATCAGAAGAGAGTCAGCTAAAATAATCTGAATCCTTAACTGGTGTCACACCACTTTTAAATTTCGAAAATCACTTAAATGTGATACCGAAATTTAGATTTCCAATCGAATGGGCTTTTGATAAAGACACCTTTTCATTTAATTGCCGGATGTGAGATTTGCGATAAGTGTTGAGTAATAACATACATAGATAATAGAGCAGGGAGTGTTGTAAGGTGAGCAAGATATGAGTAAATAATAGTCGTTAAATTTGTAGGATAAACACATTATTGGTTTAAAATTAACCAGTCATGACGTCATACTACATAGTTTAAATACACGTTCGAAAGTCAAGTCTATCAACCTTAAAAGTCGCACGATATATTTAATAAAATATAAAGTAAACATCGTTTAATCCTAAAAAGGTAATTATATATTCGAAATTCATAAAAGAACATGTTATAATAGAAAGGGACATTTCTAAATTGCGGGAAAAGGAAATAGCATTTTGGATACGAGGCTTTCTTGGATGACGTCATGACATTCAAATTGGAAGAGAACGGTCTGCTTAGCGTGGGTAAGAGAGAAAGCGTCTGGTCACTACTCAACCAGAGACCAGTACGGCAGGTTGTGCTGTGCGGACGTGAGTGCGATTCCTCTACATATACAATCGGCATAGCTCCTGAAAATATCTAAGATGCAATAAACAATATATAAAAAGGTTTCCTTGGGTAGTCTATTTGAAAACATCTGTGCGTACCCGAGATAAAGAGATCTTCATCCTGACTAGCCGTGCGAACCACATCAAAGGGCAACACCACGTCACCAACGACATTTAAGTATCAATGGCGATACATCAAGAAGTGAAGAACGACTAATTTTAGCTTCAAATGGCATCCCAACGTGTGGCGTCGAAAGAATGGACCAACCCCAAGACGACCGAGCCAGCATAGAACCAGCAAACAAGAAGGTGACCCAACGTGTGGCGTCGAAAGAATGGACCAACCCCAAGACGACCGAGCCAGCATCGAGCCAGCAGACAAGAAGGTGCCCAGCGTGTGAACATCTGTGAAACGTGTAGTGAACAAGTTTAAGTGCGTGAAATATTGGTGAGTAGAAAAACACGTGTAAATAGTTTAGAAATGGAAGACAGTGATAGCGATTTTCTAGGTTTTGAGAGTCCGGAAATTGAGAAAAGTGTAAGTAGGATGGAAGAATATAGTCAGAATGTAATTGGTAGCAGAATATGCCAAGAATTAGAAGATCAGAACGTTAGAGAAACACCTAGAGGTAGTTCAGAAATGTTTAGTAGTAATTCAGAAAGGCCAGCAATTATGTCAGAAATAGAGAATATGTTTCAAAAGATAATGGAAAAGATGAGTAAGATAGATGAAACTAGTATAGAGTTAGGACAGAAATTAGAGAAGGGACAACAGGAATTGGGAATGCAATTGGAAAATCAGAAGAGAGCTTTAGAAACCTTTAGGGAAGAAGTTAGGGAGGAAATTAATAAAGTTAGTAGTGAAGTAAAAGAAAATAGAGAACAGGTTAAGGGAGAATTAGAGACAATAAGGCAAGAAGTAAAGAATTCTGAAAAGAAATTAGGTCAACAAGTGAGTGAAAAATTAGATAAAGAAAGGGAAAAAGTAACATATAGATTAGACAAACAAAGGGAAGAAATTAGAGAAGAGTTACAGGGGTGTAAAGTTAGAATAGAAAGATCTGATGTAGAAAGTGAAAGGCAGGCTAGAAATTTGGAGGATGTTACAGACCAAATAAAAGGAGTAGTAACAGAAATTACTCAGGTAAAAGAGGCCTTAGAAAATTTGAAATTAAATGAAAATGCATGTAATCACAACAATCTTAGTAATGAAGTTGCAAGAAACGAGGCAATACCAGGTGTATCAGCTGACATTTCGATGCAAAATAGGGGTAACAGTAATTCCCATTCTGATCTCGGAAATAGCTCAGGGATAGGTGACAATTCAAATTTACATTGGCCTAACCATGTCTTAAATGAAATGACACCTCCAGTTTTTGAAAATGAAGATTCAGATGATCCTAAAGCCTTTTTAGAAGGGTTACAAGAGTACTTCACGGTGAAACGTATACCAGAGGAGTACAAGATGGTGATAGTAAGAAAATGCCTAAAGGGTAATGCTGCTAATTGGCTAGGCCTTTCTATGGGTAACAATAATGATTACAGGACCTTTAGGAACATCTTTTTAACCAGATATTGGGGAGCTAGTAGGCAGGCTAATATTAGAGTTGAATTAAGCAATGGAAAATTTAATCCTAGATCGGAGGAATCGATGGTCAACTATTTTATGAGAATAGCGAGAAAATCGAAGATGTTGGATCCTCCCTTAGATGAAAAAGATCTAATAAATATAGTTACTCCACATTTTCCGGAAACACTTCAACATTACCTAATCATAGCCCGACCCGATAGCATTGCAGCTATGATCGAATTATTATCAGCCTTAGAAGTCAATAAGCCAAAACACGCATTTGGAAATAAATATGAAGGAAAAGAAACTGTCAATTCTTTCGGGCAAGGGGCACAGTATTATCAGAATAGAAGTGAGATTAGGGAAAGATATAAAGGACCAGTACCAAGGATGGAATCATTCCGGTGGGAAAATCAAGGTAGATATAACCAGGAAGGGCGTCACCAAAATAGAAATGGTAATCAAAGGGGAAGAAATATAAGGGTGAATTATATGAATACAAATAGATTTGATCGAGGTAGACGGGGACGTTATTTTGGACATAGTAGAAATTCAAATGACGGGTATTGGACAAACAGAGATAATGAGTTTAGACCGAGGTCACCAAGACAGGGAGAAAGGTATTCTAATGGACGAAATTCCCCCGAAAATGCGGAAATGGTTGAGGCCATTAACACGGTCAAAAACATGGTAGGAAGTAACCCCGATTTAATGCAGGAAAACAGAAGTAACAATTCGGGAAATAGTACAGGAGCAATACATAAAAATCAGGGAAACGCCAGACCCGGTCAAATGCGCCTTCAGTGAGAACTGGGTATCCTAGTAATGATTGTGATAAGTACTCGGAAATAAATAGTCCTGGAAGGCAAATGATGATACAAAAGAAAAGAGAATGGAAAAATAGAATCGACAAAAACGAAAAAGTAGGAGATCCACCTAAAATCAAAATTGGAGTAAATGGAAAACAATACAATGCAATTATAGATACGGGATCAAATAGCACAGTATGCTCACAAAATTTTTATGATAATTTACAAAGTAGTGGTTTTAAAGTAATGTCTTTACCAGTTAATGGGATATATTGCTCGCTAGCTGTGGGAAAACGAAAAGAGAGAGTAAAATTTCAAGCAATGATAAATATTGAAATAAATGGGAGAATACTAGGAATTTTATTTCTGATTGTAGGAAGACTTGTGACAGATATTATAATAGGTTGTGATTGTCTTTATGCCTGGGAAGCTGTGGTGAATTTTAAAAACATGATTGTAGAAATGAAAGTTGAAGATGAGACCATTATAGTGCCATTTGTGGAAGATAGTAGTTCAGAAACTATTGTAAGAGAAAAAGAGGAAGAAGAAATCCAAGGGGATACATTCTTTGTAGAATATGTTAAAGTAGGAGCTATGGAATTAACTGAAGTAAATGTCAAAGAGTACAGTGTCGATAATAAAGAAAATGTAGAATGGGATAAAAATGATTTCATAGACAATTTGAGGTTTTCTGATGCAACTAGGTACTATGATAGGGAGAGTAGTGAAGACTTAGAAGAATTGTTGAGGGAAAAAAGTAACTCAGGCTGATCAACTAAATGAACAACAGAGGGATAAACTGTTTGAAATATTAATCTGAAATAAAGAAGTATTCTCTGAGAAACCTGGTAAATGTAATATTTATACTCATTCGTTTGAGATGATACCCATCAAACCTTTTACACATAAAGCGAGAGCTATCCCTAGTACAATAAGAGAAGAGGTAGATGCAGTTATAAAGTCAATGTTAGAAGATGAGGTTATTGAGATTTCGAATTCAGAATTTGTGAATCCCCTATGTATTGTAAATAAGGCCAATGGAGAGATTAGGGTGACATTAGACGCGAGAAAACTAAATCATTGTTCCTCATACTTTCCATCAGGGAATCCAACAGAACGTGTCCTCCGAGTGATACCGAAATTTTGATTTCCGATCGAATGGGCTTTTGAAAAAGACACGTTTTAATTTAATTGCCGGATGTGAGATTTGCGATAAGTGTTATATACAAGTGTACAAGTGTAATAACATAAATAGATAATAGAGCAGAAAATGTTGTAAGGTGAGCAAGATATGAGTAAATAATAGTCGTTAAATTTGTAGTATAAACGCATTATTGGTTTGAAATTAACGAGTCATGACGTCATACTACATAGTTTAAATACACGTTCGAAAGTCAAGTCTACTAACCTTAAAAGTCGCGCGATATATTTAATAAAATATAAAGTAAACATCGTTTAATCCTAAAAAGGTAATTATATATTCGAAATTCATAAAAGAACATGTTATAATAGAAAGGGACATTTCTAAATTGCGGGAAAAGGAAATAGCATTTTGGATACGAGGCTTTCTTGGATGACGTCATGACATTCAAATGGGAAGAGAACGGTCTTCTTAGCGTGGGTAAGCTAGAAAGCGTCACTACTCAACCAGAGACCAGTACGGGAGGTCGTGCTGCGCGGATGTGAGTGCGATTCCTCTACAGATACAAATATTTTCGGCATAGCTCCCGAAAATATTTAATATGCAATAAATAATATAAAAAGTTTCCTTGGGTTGTCCATTACACTTACGCAAACCCGAGATAAAGAGATCTCTTGCAGAACTAGCCGGAGCGAAACACATCAAAGGGCAACACCACGTCACCAACGACTTCAGCTTCAAATGGCGATCCAATAACTAGGACACACGATAATTCAGCTTCAAATTGGCATCCCAACGTGTGGCGTCGAAAGAATGGACCAACCCCCAAGACGACCAGATCAGCATCGAACCAGCAGACAAGAAGGTGCCCAGCGTGTCAACATCTGTGAAACGTGTAGTGAACAAGTTTAAGTGCAGTTAAAGTGAAATAGTGAAAATATTGAAAATTTTGGTGAGTAGAAAAACACATGTAAATAGCTTAGAAATGGAAGACAGTGATACCGATTTTTTAGGTTTTGAAAGTCCGGAAATTGAGAAAAGTGTAAGTAGGATGGAAGAATTTAATCAGAATGTAATTGGTAGCAGAATATGCCAAGAAGTAGAAGATCAGAACGTTAGAGAAACACCTAGAGGTAGTTCAGAAATGTTTAGTAGTAATTCAGAAAGGCCAGCATTTATGTCAGAAATAGAGAATATGTTTCAAACGATAATGAAAAAGATGAGTACAGAGTTAAGTAAAAAGATAGATGAAAATAGTAAAGAATTAAGAACAGTGAAAAAGATGAGTACAGAGTTAAGTCAAAAGATAGATGAAACTAGTATAGAGTTAGGACAGAAATTAGAGAAGGGACAACAGGAATTGGGAATGCAATTGGAGAATCAGAAGAGAGCTTTAGAAACCTTTAGGGAAGAAGTTAGGGAGGAAATTAATAAAGTTAGTAGTGAAGTAAAAGAAAATAGAGAACAGGTAGAACAGGTTAAGGGAGAATTAGAGACAATAAGGCAAGAAGTAAAGAATTCTGAAAAGAAATTAGGTCAACAAGTGAGTGAAAAATTAGATAAAGAAAGGGAAAAAGTAACATATAGATTAGACAAACAAAGGGAAGAAATTAGAGAAGAGTTACAGGGGTGTAAAGTTAGAATAGAAAGATCTGATGTAGAAAGTGAAAGGCAGGCTAGAAATTTGGAGGATGTTACAGACAAAATAAAAGGAGTAGTAACAGAAATTACTCAGGTAAAAGAGGCCTTAGAAAATTTGAAATTAAATGAAAATGCATGTAATCACAACAATCTTAGTAATGAAGTTGCAAGAAACGAGGCAATACCAGGTGTATCAGCTGACATTTCGATGCAAAATAGGGGTAACAGTAATTCTCATTCTGATCTCGGAAATAGCTCAGGGATAGGTGACAATTCAAATTTTCATTGGCCTAACCATGTCTTAAATGAAATGACACCTCCAGTTTTTGAAAATGAAGATTCAGATGATCCTAAAGCCTTTTTAGAAGGGTTACAAGAGTACTTCACGGTGAAACGTATACCAGAGGAGTACAAGATGGTGATAGTAAGAAAATGCCTAAAGGGTAATGCTGCTAATTGGCTAGGCCTTTCTATGGGTAACAATAATGATTACAGGACCTTTAGGAACATCTTTTTAACCAGATATTGGGGAGCTAGTAGGCAGGCTAATATTAGAGTTGAATTAAGCAATGGAAAATTTAATCCTAGATCGGAGGAATCGATGGTCAACTATTTTATGAGAATAGCGAGAAAATCGAAGATGTTGGATCCTCCCTTGGATGAAAAAGATCTAATAAATATAGTTACTCCACATTTTCCGGAAACGCTTCAACACTACCTAATCATAGCCCGACCCGATAGCATTGCAGCTATGATCGAATTATTATCAGCCTTAGAAGTCAATAAGCCAAAACACGCATTTGGAAATAAATATGAAGGAAAAGAAACTGTCAATTCTTTCGGGCAAGGGGCACAGTATTATCAGAATAGAAGTGAGATTAGGGAAAGATATAAAGGACCAGTACCAAGGATGGAATCATTCCGGTGGGAAAATCAAGGTAGATATAACCAGGAAGGGCGTCACCAAAATAGAAATGGTAATCAAAGGGGAAGAAATATAAGGGTGAATTATATGAATACAAATAGATTTGATCGAGGTAGACGGGGACGTTATTTTGGACATAGTAGAAATTCAAATGATGGGTATTGGACAAACGGAGATAATGAGTTTAGACCGAGGTCACCAAGACAGGAAGAAAGGTATTCTAATGGACGAAATTCCCCCGAAAATGCGGAAATGGTTGAGGCCATTAACACGGTCAAAAACATGGTAGGAAGTAACCCCGATTTAATGCAGGAAAACAGAAGTAACAATTCGGGAAATAGTACAGGAGCCATACATAAAAATCAGGGAAACGCCAGACCCGGTCAAACGCGCCTTCAGTGAGAACTGGGTATCCTAGTAATGATTGTGATAAGTACTCGGAAATAAATAGTCCTGGAAGGCAAATGATGATACAAAAGAAAAGAGAATGTAAAAATAGAATCGACGAAAACGAAAAAGTAGGAGATCCACCTAAAATCAAAATTGGAGTAAATGGAAAACAATACAATGCAATTATAGATACGGGATCAAATAGCACAGTATGCTCACAAAATTTTTATGATAATTTACAAAGTAGTGGCTTTAAAGTAATGTCTTTACCTGTTAATGGGATATATTGCTCGCTAGCTGTGGGAAAACGAAAAGAGAGAGTAAAATTTCAAGCAATGATAAATATTGAAATAAATGGGAGAATACTAGGAATTTTATTTCTGATTGTAGGAAGACTTGTGACAGATATTATAATAGGTTGTGATTGTCTTTATGCCTGGGAAGCTGTGGTGAATTTTAAAAACATGATTCTAGAAATGAAAGTTGAAGATGAGATCATTATAGTGCCTTTTGTGGAAGATAGTAGTTCAGAAACTATTGTAAGAGAAAAAGAGGAAGAAGAAATCCAAGGGGATACATTCTTTGTAGAATATGTTAAAGTAGGAGCTATGGAATTAACTGAAGTAAATGTCAAAGAGTACAGAGTCGATAATAAAGAAAATGTAGAATGGGATAAAAATGATTTCATAGACAATTTGAGGGTTTCTGATGCAACTAGGATAGGGAGAGTAGTGAAGACTTAGAAGAATTGTTGAGGAAAAAAGTAACTCAGGCTGATCAACTAAATGAACAACAGAGGGATAAACTGTTTGAAATATTAATCCGAAATAAAGAAGTATTCTCTGAGAAACCTGGTAAATGTAATATTTATACTCATTCGTTTGAGATGATACCCATCAAACCTTTTACACATAAAGCAAGAGCTATCCCTAGTACAATAAGAGAAGAGGTAGATGCAGTTATAAAGTCAATGTTAGAAGATGAGGTTATTGAGATTTCGAATTCAGAATTTGTGAATCCCCTATGTATTGTAAATAAGGCCAATGGAAGATTAGGGTGACATTAGACTCGAGAAAACTAAATTATTGTTCCTCATACTTTCCATCAGGGAATCCAACAGAACGTGTCCTCCGAGATATAGGAATTTATTTACGTGTACTTACACATCATAATCACAAGGATTGGGTGAAATATTGTCCATTGATAGAAAAGATTATCAATCACACCATTAATGTAACTACTGGGTTTGCACCAATAAAATTAATGTTAGGAATTGAACCAGAACCAATATTGATCGGGGTACCAAAAACGCTGAAAATTAATGACATTCAGTTAAGTGAGGAAGAAAGAGCGAAAATTGCTTTTGAACGAATCAAGAAAAAGGCAGAGAAGCGAAAATTAAAGAAAAAGAGTAGAAAACATAAATGGGAACCTAAGATAGGCGATTGGGTACTAGTTAAAGACCATAAGTTATCAAGTGCCTTGAGAGGTAGGAACAAAAGGATGGAATTGTTATATAAAGGTCCTGCAGAAATTATATCAAAATTTGGTTATCATACCTATGAATTAAAAGATGTTAAAAATGAAAAATGTCTGGGAAGATGGCATAAACAACTCCTTCGACCATACAAGAAACCGTGTGGTACCTTGGAACCTTAATTTAATGTAAAAAAAAAAAAAAAATTGGAAGTGTCATTTGTCTATTGGCGCCCAATCAGCTTTGAGATAAAATGTAAATGTTAGCTTACTTGAAAATCATATATTGGTCAGGTACTTACATATTCATGAAAAATGCAGAATGTGAATTGCTATCTACTACAAAGAGCTTAAAAATATATTGTATAGAGCTCACAATAACAGCTTCAGAAAGATTGTTAAATTGTTCATCTCCGCATAGAGAGAAAACAGAATATTTACTTTGTAAACATTTGTTAAAATATTTAGATGTATAGATAGTTATCACAGCAAGACAAAGAAAGAACTTGTCTGAAGAGTGTAATGGATTTATATAAATATATGTACATTTTAGTGCTTAAAGGATCTAGTACAGATATGTGTTACAATAACAAAAGTGAAAAATCACAGTGCAAGTGATAGTGAGAGCGAAGTGAGCAAACATGAACTAAAAGAAGGAAGTATAAAGAAAGACTCTTGAAATTTAACCTTTATATAAAAGCTTCACAGAAGAAACCATAACATATTGTAATTAGTATTTAAGGATTAATGTTAAGTCAAATGTATAATTGTTTGTCATGTTAAAAAGATTAATGAGAAAATATGTTAATCACCAATTTCAAAACAGTGTAATTGAAAATTGTATATAATGGGAGTGTTGCCGATTATTCAAAATACAGGAGTAATTTTTAATTTTTCTTTCGGGCAAGACATTTACATTATTTTATTATGAAATAATAAAATAATATAAATGGGGGCATTTGATACCGAAATTTAGATTTCCGATCGAATGGGCTTTTGAAAAAGACACGTTTTAATTTAATTGCCGGATGTGAGATTTGCGATAAGTGTTAAGTAATAACATAAATAGATAATAGAGCAGAAAATGTTGTAAGGTGAGCAAGATATGAGTAAATAATAGTCGTTAAATTTGTAGTATAAACGCATTATTGGTTTGAAATTAACGAGTCATGACGTCATACTACATAGTTTAAATACACGTTCGAAAGTCAAGTCTACTAACCTTAAAAGTCGCGCGATATATTTAATAAAATATAAAGTAAACATCGTTTAATCCTAAAAAGGTAATTATATATTCGAAATTCATAAAAGAACATGTTATAATAGAAAGGGACATTTCTAAATTGCGGGAAAAGGAAATAGCATTTTGGATACGAGGCTTTCTTGGATGACGTCATGACATTCAAATGGGAAGAGAACGGTCTTCTTAGCGTGGGTAAGCTAGAAAGCGTCACTACTCAACCAGAGACCAGTACGGGAGGTCGTGCTGCGCGGATGTGAGTGCGATTCCTCTACAGATACAAATATTTTCGGCATAGCTCCCGAAAATATTTAATATGCAATAAATAATATAAAAAGTTTCCTTGGGTTGTCCATTACACTTACGCAAACCCGAGATAAAGAGATCTCTTGCAGAACTAGCCGGAGCGAAACACATCAAAGGGCAACACCACGTCACCAACGACTTCAGCTTCAAATGGCGATCCAATAACTAGGACACAACGATTAATTAGCTTCACGAGATATAGGAATTTATTTACGTGTACTTACACATCATAATCACAAGGATTGGGTGAAATATTGTCCATTGATAGAAAAGATTATCAATCACACCATTAATGTAACTACTGGGTTTGCACCAATAAAATTAATGTTAGGAATTGAACCAGAACCAATATTGATCGGGGTACCAAAAACACTGAAAATTAATGACATTCAGTTAAGTGAAGAAGAAAGAGCGAAAATTGCTTTTGAACGAATCAAGAAAAAGGCAGAGAAGCGAAAATTAAAGAAAAAGAGTAGAAAACATAGATGGGAACCTAAGATAGGCGATTGGGTACTAGTTAAAGACCATAAGTTATCAAGTGCATTGCGAGGTAGGAACAAAAGGATGGAATTGTTATATAAAGGTCCTGCAGAAATTATATCAAAATTTGGTTATCATACCTATGAATTAAAAGATGTTAAAAATGAAAAATGTCTGGGAAGATGGCATAAACAACTCCTTCGACCATACAAGAAACCGTGTGGTACCTTGGAACCTTAATTTAATGTAAAAAAAAAAAAAAAATTGGAAGTGTCATTTGTCTATTGGCGCCCAATCAGCTTTGAGATAAAATGTAAATATTAGCTTACTTGAAAATCATATATTGGTCAGGTACTTACATATTCATGAAAAATGCAGAATGTGAATTGCTATCTACTACAAAGAGCTTAAAAATATATTGTATAGAGCTCACAATAACAGCTTCAGAAAGATTGTTAAATTGTTCATCTCCGCATAGAGAGAAAACAGAATATTTACTTTGTAAACATTTGTTAAAATATTTAGATGTATAGATAGTTATCACAGCAAGACAAAGAAAGAACTTGTCTGAAGAGTGTAATGGATTTATATAAATATATGTACATTTTAGTGCTTAAAGGATCTAGTACAGATATGTGTTACAATAACAAAAGTGAAAAATCACAGTGCAAGTGATAGTGAGAGCGAAGTGAGCAAACATGAACTAAAAGAAGGAAGTATAAAGAAAGACTCTTGAAATTTAACCTTTATATAAAAGCTTCACAGAAGAAACCATAACATATTGTAATTAGTATTTAAGGATTAATGTTAAGTCAAATGTATAATTGTTTGTCATGTTAAAAAGATTAATGAGAAAATATGTTAATCACCAATTTCAAAACAGTGTAATTGAAAATTGTATATAATGGGAGTGTTGCCGATTATTCAAAATACAGGAGTAATTTTTAATTTTTCTTTCGGGCAAGACATTTACATTATTTTATTATGAAATAATAAAATAATATAAATGGGGGCATTTGATACCGAAATTTAGATTTCCGATCGAATGGGCTTTTGAAAAAGACACGTTTTAATTTAATTGCCGGATGTGAGATTTGCGATAAGTGTTAAGTAATAACATAAATAGATAATAGAGCAGAAAATGTTGTAAGGTGAGCAAGATATGAGTAAATAATAGTCGTTAAATTTGTAGTATAAACGCATTATTGGTTTGAAATTAACGAGTCATGACGTCATACTACATAGTTTAAATACACGTTCGAAAGTCAAGTCTACTAACCTTAAAAGTCGCGCGATATATTTAATAAAATATAAAGTAAACATCGTTTAATCCTAAAAAGGTAATTATATATTCGAAATTCATAAAAGAACATGTTATAATAGAAAGGGACATTTCTAAATTGCGGGAAAAGGAAATAGCATTTTGGATACGAGGCTTTCTTGGATGACGTCATGACATTCAAATGGGAAGAGAACGGTCTTCTTAGCGTGGGTAAGCTAGAAAGCGTCACTACTCAACCAGAGACCAGTACGGGAGGTCGTGCTGCGCGGATGTGAGTGCGATTCCTCTACAGATACAAATATTTTCGGCATAGCTCCCGAAAATATTTAATATGCAATAAATAATATAAAAAGTTTCCTTGGGTTGTCCATTACACTTACGCAAACCCGAGATAAAGAGATCTCTTGCAGAACTAGCCGGAGCGAAACACATCAAAGGGCAACACCACGTCACCAACGACTTCAGCTTCAAATGGCGATCCAATAACTAGGACACAACGATTAATTAGCTTCACGAGATATAGGAATTTATTTACGTGTACTTACACATCATAATCACAAGGATTGGGTGAAATATTGTCCATTGATAGAAAAGATTATCAATCACACCATTAATGTAACTACTGGGTTTGCACCAATAAAATTAATGTTAGGAATTGAACCAGAACCAATATTGATCGGGGTACCAAAAACACTGAAAATTAATGACATTCAGTTAAGTGAAGAAGAAAGAGCGAAAATTGCTTTTGAACGAATCAAGAAAAAGGCAGAGAAGCGAAAATTAAAGAAAAAGAGTAGAAAACATAGATGGGAACCTAAGATAGGCGATTGGGTACTAGTTAAAGACCATAAGTTATCAAGTGCCTTGAGAGGTAGGAACAAAAGGATGGAATTGTTATATAAAGGTCCTGCAGAAATTATATCAAAATTTGGTTATCATACCTATGAATTAAAAGATGTTAAAAATGAAAAATGTCTGGGAAGATGGCATAAACAACTCCTTCGACCATACAAGAAACCGTGTGGTACCTTGGAACCTTAATTTAATGTAAAAAAAAAAAAAAAATTGGAAGTGTCATTTGTCTATTGGCGCCCAATCAGCTTTGAGATAAAATGTAAATGTTAGCTTACTTGAAAATCATATATTGGTCAGGTACTTACATATTCATGAAAAATGCAGAATGTGAATTGCTATCTACTACAAAGAGCTTAAAAATATATTGTATAGAGCTCACAATAACAGCTTCAGAAAGATTGTTAAATTGTTCATCTCCACATAGAGAGAAAACAGAATATTTACTTTGTAAACATTTGTTAAAATATTTAGATGTATAGATAGTTATCACAGAAAGACAAAGAAAGAACTTGTCTAAAGAGTGTAATGGATTTATATAAATATATGTACATTTTGTGCTTAAAGGATATAGTACAGATATGTGTTACAATAACAAAAGTGAAAAATCACAGTGCAAGTGATAGTGAGAGCGAAGTGAGCAAACATGAACTAAAAGAAGGAAATATAAAGAAAGACTCTTGAAATTTAACCTTTATATAAAAGCTTCACAGAAGAAACCATAACATATTGTAATTAGTATTTAAGGATTAATGTTTAGTCAAGTGTACAATTGTTTGTCATGTTAAAAAGATTAATGAGAAAATGTGTTAATAACCAATTTCAAAAACAGTGTAATTGAAAATTGTATATAATGGGAGTGTTGCCGATTATTCAAAATACAGGAGTAATTTTTAATTTTTCCATCGGGCAAGACATTTACATTATTTTATTATGAAATAATAAAATAACATAAATGGGGGCATTTGATACCGAAATTTAGATTTCCAATCGAATGGGCTTTTGATAAAGACACGTTTTAATTTAATTGCCGGATGTGAGATTTGCGATAAGTGTTGAGTAATAACATACATAGATAATAGAGCAGGGAGTGTTGTAAGGTGAGCAAGATATGAGTAAATAATAGTCGTTAAATTTGTAGGATAAACACATTATTGGTTTAAAATTAACCAGTCATGACGTCATACTACATAGTTTAAATACACGTTCGAAAGTCAAGTCTATCAACCTTAAAAGTTGCGCGATATATTTAATAAAATATAAAGTAAACATCGTTTAATCCTAAAAAGGTAATTATATATTCGAAATTCATAAAAGAACATGTTATAATAGAAAGGGACATTTCTAAATTGCGGGAAAAGGAAATAGCATTTTGGATACGAGGCTTTCTTGGATGACGTCATGACATTCAAATTGGAAGAGAACGGTCTGCTTAGCGTGGGTAAGAGAGAAAGCGTCTGGTCACTACTCAACCAGAGACCAGTACGGCAGGTTGTGCTGTGCGGACGTGAGTGCGATTCCTCTACATATACAATCGGCATAGCTCCTGAAAATATCTAAGATGCAATAAACAATATATAAAAAGGTTTCCTTGGGTAGTCTATTTGAAAACATCTGCGCGTACCCGAGATAAAGAGATCTTCATCCTGACTAGCCGGAGCGAACCACATCAAAGGGCAACACCACGTCACCAACGACATTTAAGTATCAATGGCGATACATCAAGAAGTGAAGAACGACTACTTTTAGCTTCAAATGTCTTTTTTTCCCCATTACTTCCTCCCTGTAAGCTGTTCTTAACATTTCATAGGATTCTGTTGCACTTTTACCAAATTCAAAGCAAAATTTGCTATTTTTTTTTTTTTTGTTCTTTGTAATCTAGAATTTTCAACAGACAGAAAAAACACAACAGGTGCAAAACATAGGTTCATTTCAGAGCTTCCACCTCTGCACTGCAAGGTCGCCAAAAGGCAAGTGACCTCTCATTTTTACCAAAAGAGTGTGTTGCATGTAATGTTTGAGTAAGAATTAAAGACAGCTCAATGGCAAAATTGTTGTGAAGCCATTACAGAAACTTTTTCATCATACCTTATATATATATAACTCAGATTAGAAATTTTTAGACAATTTCTTAATTACGAGTATTCTCCGAATAATAGGCAAAGTGGTTAAGGAGATAAAGAATGGCTCCCTAAGAATAAATGGAGGCAGTCAGTTGTGAAATTGTCAGTGTTGAGAACTTCCAGAAGAGACAAAGACAGGGAGCAATTGATGTGAGACCAACACATGCATTTTTAACTGCAGTATATTTCTACAAAACCTACCTCAATGTGATCACAAACAGATGAAGTTTCTCCTTCCAGCCAATAAGGTTCTTCTTTAATTTCCATGTTGTTACCCATTTCATGGTCACTACTGTATTTCTCAACCTTCATTACAGGCTCTTCTGGAAGAAATTCTTTCTCTTTCTGTGAACAGAAGTCTGGGAAAGGGGTCTCTGACTTAATTTCCATTTTGATTACCACTTTACAATCATTGTCCAGGAGCATAGCATCATTCTTAGTCTTCATTGTAGCATTTTTGGTATAGAACTCACTCTCATTCTGTGAGATTACATTGTCTGAGACAAGATTCTCTTCTTTGATTTCTATTTTGGTGTCCATTTCACAACTGATGCTGCATCTGATGGTGCTAAGTCTGTGAAAAAAAACCATATCATGAACAGAAACATTGACAAGCAACCTGTATGGTTATGAGACAGAACTATTGTACATAGTTGTGTCTGTGTATGTTACCCCCAACACCATTCCATTCTTGGAGTTGCTGGCTCATCTCATGCTTTCTAACACCACACACTGTAGCATTATTTCCGGCTACACTCCCCTACATAAAAAGTAATATTTATAAACAACTAATTAACAAGTTATTTAAGGTTAATTAGTCATCAAATTGAAAATTATCTACAGTTTTGATCCAATCTATTTCAAATCAATATCATTTAAAGCTATCTAGAAAATAAGTGTGTATATTTTTTTAATTTCATAAATACTTATAAATAAATATCAGAACAGTTACGCAGGAAACTTTACAAGATTCAACCAAAAATTACCAGTGAAAACATCTTTCGATCCTTTATCACATTTAGAGCATTTGGTCAAAAAATCGTGTGCTCCTATTGTATCCCAAAGGACACCAAGTGTTCTTGTGGGCAAGGAACACTGTTTCTAATGAATATTTTGACCACCCTTAAGGTTTAAAGCTTGACCCAGCAGCCAATAAGTTTAAAGTCTTCCAGAGACACCCAATCAGGAGACAGCAAAACTTGACTGGATGGAGGAAATTATGAAGGCTGCTACAAGTTTATTTAAGTTGGTTTTTGGGTAGGTTTCAGAGGGAGTTTGGCTCAATCACTGGTAGAGTGAACCCGCAATACATCTGGATACAAAACAGATGGGTAACAGTTTATGCAAATAGTAGCGCAAAATGCTGAGAACAAAGCCAAGCTAAGGTGATCTGACTGTTTATCATATCACCTACATCTCGCTCTACATTCAAATTGAAATAAGTGTACACTATAATTTGTAATATTTTCTTGTGCATGAAATGGCCAAGCATGTGAAGTCATAAAAGTGCAAATGCAGTTAATTGCACATCTGAAGAACTGGGACTGAATGTAAAGGTTCTGCATATACTAGCAAGTGAAAGGAAATTATGATTCCAGGTTTATTTTGTGAATAATGGAATTTGCAGAATTCACAGTGCAGGGAGGTGCTATGATCAATGTAATTTCGAAGTGGTAGTTTCTCAAAAGAGAACCTTCCAAAAACATCTTTACATTCTCCTTCTCCGTGAAATTATCTACATTATCGTCACAACACCAGCTACTGACATGAGGCAGACCCTGAGAAGAAGAAGCACCCTCATATACTATCATCAATACATCACAGGACATTGCTGAATTCACAGCATTTCATTATCATCGTGGAGACGCTATAACGCTCAATAACTGTACAGTCATAAAACAGGCTAAGGGATATAGTTACTGCCCCAACCCTCTATGCTCTCTGCAGTCATTGGCTAATCTCATATGACAATCTACTTCATGTTAATCAAGGTAAAGGTTTACAGAAATAGTTTCATTACCCACTTCGTAGTAGGTACAAGAAGGGTAAAGGATGCTGAGGCAATAGTCAAACATTTAAAAATCTTGTTACATTCAAGACTTTCTCTAGCCACTATCATTTATTTTTATATAATTTGTATAAACTGTTCTTACAAAAGCTTATTACGTTCTCCACTATTTACCTGTAATAAGTAAAAGTATTGTACAGTAGAATCCCAGTAACTCGACTCTTAATACCTTGACATTCTGTATAGCTTGACAGCTTTTTTAATTTTAATATTTTTATTTTTTAACATTAAATTTGACTGTAATAATTTCTATAATCCACTATGTGGTATAAACAGTGTAGGTAAATTTTCATTAATGTATGTATACAACCAACCGCAATCTCCCTCACAGTGATAAAAGGGCTGACCTTCAGAACGTAAGTAGCTGGCGTAATATTGTCACCAAATCAAAAGCTTCCCTCTAATAATGTGGATACACAGTACAAACACTTGTTTGGATGCTTTGACGGCTTATTGTTTTGCTCAGTACATACATGGTAAACTAAACTTTCAGTTACATATTTCTGGTTGCAGTAGTTTCTCAGATTTCAGGCCTGTTATTGGTTTGTGTTGAGTTGTATAGGGTTAACGAGAAGTCACTCCACAGTCTCCTATAACCAAAATTCCGGTGGTAGAACTGGTTATTTGCAACATTCCACGAAATTAAGTATATGTTAGATTCACATATGTAATTCATGTAAGGTAATGCAGATAAACAGGATACAAAGTTATACTGAGTGTAGACACCAGCATGGTGGGGAGGGACTTGTTGAGAACTATTTATTTGTGCCAGTAAAAATCCAAAATGAAAAGAAAAGACAAGTTAACATAACAATGTAAATTAAATTGGATGTTTTAAAAACAAGGGGGAACATATTAATATGCATCATATTACTGAAGACGGAAATGTTACCAAATCTAGTTGCATAAATAAATTAAAACCAGCCTTATTTTGTAATTGTGATTTCAAAATTTATTTGTCTGTAAATACACAAGCTCAATTCGTAATTGTGGCTTGGTGTATGAACATCCACATGAAAGGATTTGCTAAAAGTTGAAAATCATGGTTCATTGCTTTGAAATCATAAAAATGTTATGTTAAAACTCTTTTTTTAACTTTGCTAACTTACCTACTTAAGTATGTAATAACGTTCTTTTGTGGGTAGTGCTATTCAGTTGTTCCATGAATAGGGGGTATGAAAATTAAGTGGGCTACGGTCGTAAATGTATACCGTCATAGTTGTCATTTTTATCTGTCACTCACATCGAAGATTTCTACAAGTATATTAAACCACTATGATGAAATATGGACTAAATATCACAAAACAAATTGCCATTCTCTTGCAGCAAGTTATTAGCTATATGGCATTGGAGAATACACAAGAAAACAGAAAACACATGGAATGATGATTTTAACAGAAGCAGCATTTATGCCGAACTCTAACACAGACCTGGGGAAGAGGGATGACAGGAATCAAGTCAAGTATTTACCCCCTCCTCATACCCCATTACCAAATGCAAGCCACCTCACATTTTCGGTTCTGTGTTTACGTATACACATGTCGTTACAAACAAGGTACACATATTTCAAGGTGAAACTGAATACAAACATGATTTAGTTTTGTGATTACGTTACATTTTCTTTTGTCATAGCAATCACAGTGCTTTATTTTTATTAGGAACACAAACTACTTATTTTCTCATTCAACTTTGAGGTATCTTTTTACCTTGGTCCTACCAATGACACAATTTGAGGGACTCATAGCCATTCATTATTCAAACATAACAAATAGGTATGTCAAAAATACTTTATGACAAGGGAAAAACTTATTTGAAATAAATTATGTACATAAGAGGTTTATATTTTTTTGTGTACTATCTCTCAAGAAAGTAAATGTACTATGCTTTTTGTGAGTAGTGTCATTCAGTTGTTCCATGAATAGAGGGTATGAAAATTAAATGGACTACAGTCGTAAATGTATGCTGTCATGATTGTCATTTTTATCTGTCACAGCTTGGGACGCTGACCACGTCCCACCCTCCAGTACTGCACGCCAACAATAACGCCTGTGGTGGCCAGAGGTGGGGGACACAGCAGCTGGGCGGCAAGCCTTGGCCCTTCTTAGGTTGCTGCGCTAGGGGTTAATTTTAGTTTAGTTTTTTTAAAGGGTAATTCAGGGTGGAGAAATGTTCTTCAAAATCCTCCTGCGGCACCCTTGAAAGACATTAAACTTAAATACCAACTTTGGTTTTTAAGCAACTTTTCATTTTGAATTATGCTGTACACACACACACCCACCCACACATGGACCTTTTTCTAAAAATGCTTTTTTTGGATTCAGGGGGCCTCAAAACATATATTTCTGCTGAAATCTTGACATCAAATTTTTAGGTGGAATACTTGGGGTGGAATTCCTCTACTTCACTATATGTAGTAGAGAAAGTAAAAATGTAGAAAAACAATGAAGTTCAGTACTAATATAATATAAGTTTTCATTGAAGTATACTTGGAATCTACACATTTCCAGGAAATGATTTGTGAAGAAAGAAAATGCTTTAAAAGATAAGTATTATTTATTACGCACGTTTGACAACAATACAATTGATGTACTGTATTTTGTCCAAGATTGCATATTGGAAAGCGCATTACTGAAACAATAGATTGAAAAAGAATTTATATCAGATAAATAGCTAATATTCTGTCAGTGTAGTTGAAAAGAGGTAACTATTCAATGAAACTTTGAATGTTTCAATTCATAAAGGATAATTAAAATTAATGCTTAAGTAATGTGTGTTAGAATAGATAAATATCAGTACAATAATAACAAATAAAAATGTTTCCCTTTGGTCACACCAACCCGCCACATACTCTGGCTTTTTATTGGTAGGCAATAGATTTGCCACACGAGTAGGTTTAAATGTTTGACATAAACTGATTGCGAATAAACCAATTGGAAGCAAAGTTGATAATTTACATGACATATTCTTGTCTAATTGTTATTTTAAGATGAAACGTGAGAAGTACCATCTCATGTAATATAAATACAGTGTTCAGCATGTAAGAAATAATGCAAAATAAGGAGATTCTTCAGCCCTTTCTAAAGGATATATAGAATGTGATCTCGACTGTCAAGAAAGTATTTTTCAAGAGTCTCAGCTGAATTTCGGCCTTCAAAACAGTTATACCCAAACTTTATTTTTTTTATTCCCAATCCTATAATCCGGGGCCCAGAAAGGCAGGTTGTGAACACTCCCGTTTGAATATATGTATTTCAAATCTTGTTCTGATTATCGTTATTTTGTTAATACTGTACCTATGCCAAGTAAACTGCAAACACAATTCTGTCAGTGTAATCTGCAAGAATAGCAATGCTCAAGGTGGCAAGTGCCCAGCGATGATATGATACCAGTTACTTGAATTAGACTCATATACAAACTATCCTTAACCTAAACTTAAGTAAATCTCAAAACCACATGACTATCTGATCTGTTAGCTAACACACATCGTAACTGTCAGTAAGTTTTTTACATGTCTGGATCTGTTGCTCCAATTATAACACAGAATGAGTATAAGGGGAGAGTAGGCTGTCAATGCCCAGCAGACTATAGGAAACCATAGTCTGGTTCGATCCCAGGCAACAGCATGTGGGATTCATGGTGGACGAAGTGGCGCTGAGGCAGATTTCCTCCGGGTTCTCCAGTTTCCCCTGCCATCTCATTCCGCCAGTGCATCTTCATTCCATGTATCACCAGTATCATCGCCTGCTGTGCCGCAGTAGTAAAAGCAGGCGTTAAACACTGCAAAAAAAAAAAAGAAACCATGATTTTGTTGTTTAATGACGCTGTCAATTGCTAGGATCACATCAGCATTGCCGGTGTGCTGAAATTTTGTCCTGCAGTTCTTCTACATGCCAGTAAATCTACTGACATAGAGCTGTCGTTTTTAGGACATCTTGAAATCTTTCTGCAGTGCAAATCTCAATTTCACTGAGTTCTGACTGAGCTAACACATACGAATCACAAATAAATACACCTGTGTAGTAGAAAACAAATGCTGAGCCACAATACCAATTGTGACTAAGCACTGGATGAAATAATAAGGCACACTGGTAATAACTCAACCACACGTTATCACGTCAGCTCAATGCTGCATTACCAGAGCTGAGAAAAACAAGTCAACAGCATGACCTTGTGTACATCAGCTGCATTATCATACTTCCGGCCGCACAGTGGAAAAACACCATGCAGCAGTTCATATCTATTTGGTTCTCTCTGTATTATGGCACCAAAGCTAAAGTTTGAACCCACATAATGGATGTAAATAAAACAACGAATATGATCCAGTTAATTTATCACTAAACTTCAGTGTTTGTTTAAAACTACATTTTCCTGCTTCACCAATATATGTCCCATGTAACAATTCAGCAGAAATGAACGAAGACCACTTGAAGACCTGTGAAGCATTAAGATCAGAAGAAACTACAGTTCAAAAGTATTGGAAAGCACGAATGCTAATGGCTTCATTGCCAGATGCAAGGCACTAGAAAACAACATTTTCACTCCTTACATAATGCAACACAAAGGGACAAAGGAGAATTATTGGTGGTGAGTATATTATTAGTCATGATACATGTTTCAGCACACAGCAAGCAAGTGTTTATACTACAAAAATGGGCCATAGGTATTTGTGGCATTGTTTCCAACATTCTTATAGGCCATTATTTTGAACCAAAAAAGTTCTTACTCTTGCTGGCGAATACATAGTCTCTGTTGAACTATCTTACAGATAATTATGATAACTTCACAACAAACCTTGTTGTGCAGTATCACATCAAGGCATACAGATGATTTGCATAAATCAATAAATAACTTAAAACTTTCAGAAAAGATGTTACTATTCTGCAATACAAATACATAACAACCTTCCATGTTCCTAGAGCTATCAGGTCATAGATGGGGAGAACCAACAAATATGTCACTTCCCCTACACCGTCCACTGCCTCACAGCGATTAGCTACCAGGCCACACCTCCTGCTATTGTCTGTCTACCTCAGAGAACCGGTCAGTCCTTCAAATTGTGTCAGTAAGTGGAGAGGGTAAATATTCAATTGCATTGCTGTCACCCCTCTTCCCCATGTCTGTATTAGGCAATCATATTCCACCTGAGCTCTGCTTGCAGCGAGACCTAACGAACAAACAATACCTATTATTTTTATTAGATTTTCTGGTGTAGGCCGCGTCAGTAGACGTTGGCCTGCGAAACCTCGACAGCCAACGCCTACATGACGCGGCCTACCCGGAAAGCCTCACAAAAATAATGGATATCGTCCGTGGAAGCCTTCGTAAACATTTAACAACAATGCCTATTTTGGTTTAAGGTTATATTATATGACAGACGGTAAAATTTGGAGGAATGCAACATTTTAAGCTGCGAAAAACAATTACAAACCTGATGCTTACATTCACGTCTTCGAACCACCACTGTTTACATTTTACCGCACAAAAATTATACTTCATTAATTTCCAGTTTAGATCAACAATGTTCTATGGCAATCATTTCTAAGCTTACTGTTGGCTTCAATTTTCTATTTGGCTTTGTTATACTTCTCTCAACTGCTAAATAACCGTTGTTTCTTGCGTTATTCACATTTCTTGCGAATTTCAACACCAGTATGTAGCCATCCAATCATATTCTTAAAACTAATTACCAACTCAGGATATTGATGCACTAATTACGAACTCAGGGTATTGATGCACCTACCCAGGATAAGCTAATGTAAAAAGAAAAGGTTTTTTTTTTCCCAATATGCAATCTTAACCCACCTTTTAAATATTTGACAACCACTTATGTCTCCTCTGTCTCCTTATTAAATGCATATATTATATCGCCATTTCCGCAAACTCCATTAACATCATTGAATTTTCATGTGATTTTAATCAAATTTGGTTTATGTCACGAATGCTTCGGTTGTGATTTAAACTTTACTGTTTATATTGTAGATGCGGATGACCACAGAACACTCTATCAGGCGGATGACACTTTACACCTGTCAATGTGACTTGACGTTTAGGACACAGAACATCTAAGAAGTTTGGCAAAAATCGTCCTAAGCATAGAGTAACTATGCTCCCGAGGCTCCAAGTCACAGAGGAGAAAGGTGAATATTACCTGTGGGGCAAATCGAAGCCTCGAGTTAACACTGTCACTGACATTCCCAATTCTATTGTTCCGCTTCCTTGTGCAAAAATAACGCGGAAAGGTAAACAATCGCAGTGAAATAGCGGCGTCGCAGACCCCGTGGTCTGTGGACCCCAGTTCTTTAGGGGCCCCCGGACTGCCTTTAATAGTTTTCTTAAAAAGGACCTTTTATATTACTTCAACCCTAGAAAAGCACTAGGAAGAAGCGCTGGAACAGATACAGTTTACTGATGACAAAATCACAATAGAAGTGCACCATGTAAGCATTTCCTAGCCCTTCTTGCTTAAATGTGTGAAATAACCTTACCTCCGAGTGCGTATGCTCTCAAAAGCATTCAGGATCATTTGGAGAATTTCGTTAAAGCATGGCATTTTGTTCATTTCAGTATTATAAAAGTCAAACAAACTATATAGTATGCAAGACTAATACCTACTGTCATTAACTCGGAGAATGTCTTTGTCCTTGAAAGTGCAATCGCGCTGTGCAGTGAGGAATTTGCTGGTACGGTGTAATGTAAACAGAGTAACACCAGCAGTTCAAAATTACTGTCTACAGGGCAGTTGAACTGCAAACAGTAGCAGTGTTACTACAATATTCTATCGTGTGGTTCTTGAGTCTCCAATAAACATAATTCATCAGCGATATTACTGAAAGTATGATCATAATAGATTTGTTTTATGCGGTAATATAGTGCATTAGTGATGATCTTTCACGTAATATCTATTCCACCGGGAAATGCACAGCATGCATTCTTGTTGCTTAAATGTATCGTCAGCCTTCCACGAATTTGATTAATGTTCACAACACTATAGGCATCAACAATTTCTCAAAGACAGCATTTCATTTAGTTTATGCGTGTCACACTGACAACGTTGTGTGACAGTACGGGAAAAGCAGCAAATGGATGAGTGACTCTGGACTCAGACATTGCCATTGTGTATTTGCGCAATAGCATTTATCATGAAAGACATGATTTCATCTGATCAAAGTGTATCTAAATACACCAACTCGCCGTTTACGTGCAATAAGCCCGCGAGACAACTTGGCAGTTTCACATCCTTTCTGATATGCCTCATGGGTTTGTCACCCAGTATATCCAAATTATTGTGGCCGTGACAAAGTATGTTAGATTCAGCTGTTAGGTTACCCTTTTTTGGATTCCCAAGATACTCGTATTAGAAGTAATTAAATGCTTCCTAACAGGGGCATAGGACTTTATGTAATAGTACTCAAATCTTTCTGTGGAGTGACTCCCAAAGGTGTCAAGTGTGAATAACTCAGTTTAGTGTGAAGGCTCATCTTGAGATCTAAGATAAACAATGTACCGACATGTAAGCTCGTGATTTAGTTTTGGGTCCTGGCAGTAAACAGAGTGAGTTTCCCTCGAATTTAACTAAATTTAAGCTTAGATAAGTTGTTGACTATTATCTAAGAACACTGCATCATGGGCGTCGCGAAGGGCGAAGAGCAAGGGGGACCGTGCCCCCCCCCCCCATTGGAAATGAATGAATTTAATGTGTAGTCAATTACTGACTATTAGGCTATTTTAATTTTTATGTAAAGAAGAACTTTTATTTAGCACAAATTAATATGGTTATCTGCAATAAATATAACAACAGAATAATGAATCAATATTGTATGATTGCACATTTCCAACATGCACCCCCCTCCCCGAAAAAAGTCTGCCGACGTCCATGCTCTGCATGCTCATTTAGGAATAACGGAGCTTAATAGAGATCCCTTATTCAGGAAATGTGAGAGGGAATTAAAACCTCACAGCATATACTAAGCAAATATCAAGGATATCCCAGATATCAAGGTTGTTATTCGCTTTATCCAGACCATCGGATTTAATTAAGCAGTCAGGCTAAGAGGCTCAAAGGGCTCCAAGAGCCTGCGTAGTCTTCAGTTAAGGCCATTCAAAGTCTCCCGCCCATCATCGCCGTTGGAGTCGCCAAGGGTTCTTAAAACGTGCATTTCTACCAAAATATTGATATTGAGTTTTTGGGTGTAATGCATTATTCCTCTATCTCTTAGGTATATTGTAGAGAAAGTAAAATCAAAACTTTTTCTTAATTTACAGAATAAATATCGAAATGGATTGTAATAGGTGGAGAAATTCAGGTCATTATAATGCATACTTCTTAAAACTTAAATCTTATCCCAACTTTTGGTGTGTTGGTGGTGGTGGTGGTGGTGGTGGTGGTGGCGGCGGCGGCGGCGGGGGTGGTGGTGGTGGCGGCGGTGGTGGTGGTGATGGGGGTGGGGGTGGGGGATGTGGAGGTGGCGGTGGTAGTAATAATAATAATAATAATAATAATAATAATAATAATAATAATAATAATAATAATAATAATAATAATAATAATAATAATAATAATAATAATAATAATAATAATAATAATAATAAATAATAATAATAATAATAATAATAATAATAATAATAATAACAATAACAATAACAATAATAATAATAATAATAATAATAATAATAATAATAATAATAATAATAATAATAATAATAATAATAATAATAATAATGATAATGATAATGATAATGATAATGATAATGATAATGATAATGATAATGATAATGATAATGATAATGATAATGATAATGATAATGATAATGATAATGATAATGATAATGATAATGATAATGATAATGATAATGATAATGATAATGATAATGATAATGATAATGATAATGATAATGATAATGATAATGATAATGATAATGATAATGATAATGATAATGATAATGATAATGATAATAATAATAATAATAATAATAATAATAATAATAATAATAATAATAATAATAATAATAATAATAATAATAATAATAATAATAATAATAATAATAATTAATAATAATAATAATAATAATAATAATAATAATAATAATAATAATAATAATAATAATAATAATAATAATAATAATAATAATAATAATAATAATAATAATAATAATAATAATAATAATAATAATAATAATAATAATAATAATAATAATAATAATAATAATAATAATAATAATAATAATAATAATAATAATAATAATAATAATAATAATAATAATAACCACAATTATAAATACACGGATATCAATGCTCGAATCCATTGCATACGTAGTAGGTACCTACCCACATTTTGGCAAATGTCAAAATTCGAAACAACTGTCACATCCACTAATTGTAATGTTTCTCCTCATGTACACGAAATGCTGAGGTCGGATAAATAATGTGAACAAAGTGACAAAAAATGTGGAACGCTTCACGATTTTGCGTGTCATCCTTGCGCAGGGGCCATGCTAATCTTCTCTGTATCGTTCCAATTTTAGTATATGTACCGCCGAAGCGAGTACGAGAAAGACGGCATGCCCGACGGGTATATGTACAAAGTGACAAATACTCAATGTGTCCGTCAATCTCCGGATGATTCAGTTTGAAATTATAATGTAATTGAATGTGGTTTGTCATAGTTTTACATGCAAAATTGTATATAAAAGTTGCGTAATGCTATTTCTGTCATTCAAATTTCAATAACATCTACCAGAAAATTGTAATTACTGAATAAATTTTTAAAACTCTCGCTCTTATTGCTGATCCGTAGGTCCAGAGACACAAGGGAGTATGGAGACTGACAAGATGTGTAATGTGTAGTAGTGAGATCTTGTGACAGTTGCAAGAACTACATCAAGCTGCTACACATTGGTGCCAATGGCTCAACGATTAATAGAAATCATAGAACACCGAAATTGTATGTCAAGCCGGTATTAATGGCAAATTACGCTTTAGCACTGATATAATTATTCTAAGGCAAACTGAATGATGAAGCTAAGCTAAAAATCATAAATAGCCCGCCATGCAAATCTCACGGTTCTTTCCCTAGAGACGCTAAGCCAAAAGATCGTTTAGCTGTGATTGTGATTCGTATTAATTATTAATCTTCAATCCTGGAGGTCTATATGTATTCGCCGTGAATTATTTCAACATTTGGCCAATTCATAACCTATTAATGACTTTTTAAAGCACAGTTACAATGTTACAAAGATTCTTTTCATTGTTAGTCTATTCAGATAATTACAATAAATGCGTTTTGACACCGTGGACGTGATGTTTTGCATCACTATATTGCCAAACCTGCTCAAGATAATAGCAACATGGATGTAATCAATGTAATGCACATGATGTAAAAGTTGGACGACAACAACAACAACAAATAAAGTGCTTGTTGCTCGTATTTACGTTTCGGAGAGTTCGCTTTTTTCCGTTAGCATAATTGATTTTATTCATTCATGGACAAACCAAGACCTTGCGGATGTAAAGGAATTCGCACATGCCTAGTCTGTGAAAAAGAATATGGTATACCAAAGAAAATTGACAACGAATTTGAAGTAAGTTTTTAAACATAACCTATGAGTAGGGATGGTGATATTTAGAATTTTGAGATCAAACATTTTGCATTTTGATCTGTACATTTATCATGTTGTAGCGTTGATGCGTTTTAAACTTTGTGGTCTATTATATTTTGAAGAAAGTTTTATAACTGACTAAGCGGTAATGTCTTGACATAAGATTACTGAATTTGTTACACAAATCATTATGCAAATACAAACGCAAAGGGTAGCCAAGGGATATTTCTTATTAAAAGAGGAGTGGGACAGTATGTCAAATTAAAGCATTTCTCGAAAGGTAAGAAGAAGAAAACCTAAAATCATTCAAAACAAGGGTATTTCAGTTCCTCCCACAGAGAAGGGTCTTGTGGTATTGTGTGGCTTTTGTTAGGAAAACTTGTTTTTTCAGTAGAAACATAGTGGAAAACATAAACTTTTAGGTAGTGGATGCACTACAGGAAGTTGTGAAGCACAGCAGGGTAAAGAAAAAAAAAATTAAGAAATCCTTTTAAGTGCTACATGGATAGAAAATCATACTGAAAATAAGTAATAAAAACTGTATATTAGTTACAAAATGCTCAATGGTCCTGATACAAAATGGGAACAAAATACCTGGTAGTTAAGTAAGTTTTGTTAGCCCTTAACCTGCCTATAGGCCAACGAGCCATCGTACTCTTACGTGTGCATGTTTTTGTTTATATTTTCTTTTTTGTTTATTTATTGAGTTAGAAAGAGCCTTTAGCTGGATACTGATTTTAGATGGTAATGAATGAATGGATTAAATGAATGCTTGTACAAGCCTCGGGGCCATAGAACTTAAGAGTTGCTAACATTTGCCTTCTCAAGAACAGGGAAAACGCAGAAAAAATGCTTCCATGTTACTAATACCAGTAATCTTGAACCTGTAGAGTATGTGAAATTTCCACACAAAATGCAACCTCCCACCACACCTCTGTGCAGTAACATGTGACCACTCCCCACCCTCCTAGCAAGCTCTCACTTTCACTGACCTTTGCAATGACGCACTTATATCCCTCTTGCATATACAATTCATATACTATTGCTCGTGGACAAGAATTACTAGCTTTAAACCTTTTATTTCACTCTTCAACATACAATTTGTATAATTTCACATAAGTTATGTATTATTAAATATATTTCATCTCCCTTCTTCTTCTTCTTCTTCTTTTTATTTTACGACGCTCTTGAATACCAGTACTTATTCATTTAGCGTCCTCCTCCAATGTTTATACTAAATGACTACTTTGTCAATTTAGCATCCTTTAATATTTTAAATGAGCTGCTTTTTGGAGTACTATACATTTTTAGAGTTTAATTTTACATTTCCTAATATGTTTAATAATTTTATTGAATACTAATTTTAGATTATAATTTAATAAATTTGTTATTTTAATAGGTCCCAGTATGCCCAAATTATAAATAGAACTCAAAAACTCACTAATTTCATTTTTATATAAGTTGCAACCTAATAATATATGGTCTAAATTTCCATATTCACCACAACTGCAGTAGGGAGAGTCTTTCTTCTTCATCTTAAACAAAAATGCAGGTGTTAATGCAATATTTAGCCTCATTTTGATTATGTTGCACAAGTCTTGTCTAGGATAGTATATATTTTTGAACCAAGGATTATATTGTTTGTTGCTAATCCAATGGTCTTCAGGATGTTCCTTTAACCATTGTGAAGTTGTTTTACTTTTCATATGATGCAAGATATCTTTAGGTGGTAATTGTACATTTATTTTTTCTTCTATGTTTCTTGCTTGTTTGGCCAATATGTCTGCTTTCATATTACCTTCTATGTTTTTGTGACCGGGAACCCATACAAACTTAATTTGACAATTTTCTTGATAGGCATAATACACTTTTAATTTTATTTCCATTTCAATTAAATTCTGATTACATGCAAGTCCAAAATTTTTTAATTTATTCAAAACACTTAGGGAGTCCGATAAAATTATGCTCATTTTTATCTTATTTGTAGTGATATAATTTATTGCAGTTCTAATAGCAATAAGTTCAGCCGAATATATTGTAAATTCATCACTCATTTTAACTGTAATATGGTCTTTGGATTTGCTTAAATATACTGCTGCACCAACATCACCTTCTCTATTTTTGGATCCATCAGTGAAAAAATATTCCCATGTGTTAACCTGATAAGTATCTGTAAATTCTCTGTATAATTGTACCGGATTGTGTACATTTTTTATGAAAGTATTGGTATCAACATCTAACTGAAAATGAAGTATATTCCAGTGAACACAGTATGTAGGATGTCTAGGAGTACCGTTTTTCTTTACCATGTTTCTGTATAGAATCCATATGTACATGACGTTGAAATTTTCCTTGAAGTAATTTAAAATGTTACTATTATTGAATGCATACAATTGATCCAGAGACTCCACAAGCTTATCTTCCAAGCAGTAGCCCAACTTAACCACAAATTTACAAGTTAGATGTAATTGTTTTAATCTAAACGGAATGATCCCAAATTCTTTAAATGTAAGAGTTCTTGAGGGTGTTCCAGAAATGCCCAGACATTGTTTAATTATTTTATACAATGATGAACTCAAAAAATCTTCGCTTTTACGTGATATTCTGCCGAATAGTATAGCTCCATACTCCAATGTAGAATTTATCAAATTGTTATATAATATTCGTAGAGTATAAGGATGAGCTCCCCATTTCTTTCCAGAAATATATTTGAAAATATAGGATATATTGTTTAATTTTCTTACTATCTGATTTATATGAAGATTCCAGCATAATTTATTATCTAAAACCATTCCCAGAAACGTTATATTGGAGGTAGAAGCAATTTCTTGATTACCCACTCTAAGTGTTTTATTGAATTTTTTCCTTCCTTTTCTAAAAATTATCCATTGACTTTTTTCGGAATTTATGAGAATTCCTTTATTCTCCAAATTTCCGATAATATTCTTGATGTTCTCACCAAACTTCGTGATAGTATTGTCCATCATTTCTAGCTTACAAGAAGTATATAATAACAAATCATCTGCAAATGCAAGTCCCTGTATTTCCGCGTTAAAGAATTTTTCTAACATTAGTGTGTATAAAATATATAAGATAGGACTCAATGATGATCCTTGGGGTAAACCCAAGCTTGTTGTTCTTGTTTCAGAGCAGTGAAATCTAGGATGTAGTGTGATCTCTCTGTCAATCATCAAATTTATAATACATCTTATCATTTTAATAGGAAATTTAATCTCTTTTAACGTTTCCATTAATAAATTTAATTGAACGGAGTCATAGGCTCTGCTATTGTCAAGTTTGAGTGCTAATAAACAATTTTTCTTCAAGAAGCTTGAGTGAATTTCTGTAATTAAAATGGCTAAACTGTTTGTTGTGTTAAAGTGTTTTCTAAAACCATACTGAAACTTAGGCCATAAACCATACCTTTCCAAATAAAAAGTAATTCTGTTAGCCAATATCTTTTCGAAAATCTTCCTTAGTACGCTGGATAGTGCTATAGGACGCTAGCTACTAGGTAAACTTGTATCCTTAGATGGTTTCTTAATAGGGACAATATAGAATTGTTTCCAGTATCCGGGAATTTTACCACTGTTAAAAACATAATTGAATCCCCTGCTCAATGTTCTTAAAGTATTCTCTGATAGATTGTGCATCATCTGGTAACTTACTTCATCTGGACCCGGAGTGTTGTTCTTATGCCTTAGAAGAACATGTAGTATCTCACTAAGTTCGATTTCTTTAACTAAATCCGCATTTCCCACAATACTAGTTGTATCTTCCTTTATTTCATGTAAATCTTGTTGAAAATTAGAGTATACAAAGTCCGGGGCATTGGTTTTTAGGAAACTATACTGTAAATCAAAATAATCTTCAATTTGAGTATAACTGGATCCATTATTTTTTGAGAAGGATCTGATATCTCTCCAAATTTGATTAATGTTTTTTGATTGTAGCGATAGAGAATTACAAAATGTATTCCACTTATTTCTTTTTGCCGAATTTAATATTTTCTTTGTAATTGCGGTTTCTTTTTTCATAATTAGATAGTTCTCTAGATTCCTATTTTTCCAAAAATTTTTAATGGCATCTTTCCTCTTTTTTACTGCTAGTTGACAATCACTGTTCCACCAAATGGGTTTTATGTAAATCTTAGATTTGTTTTTATAATAGGCTGGATGAAAACAGTTCAAATAATTTTGTAATTGTGTATAAAATATATTAATCACATTGTCTTCTTCCAAACTATCACTACTCAAGGCTGAATCAAAGAATTTACGAAAGTTTATCCAGTCAATGTTTTTATTTCTTGTTTTGATATTTTTAATATTTATATTGGATCTAGTATCTCCCATATTCATAATTATAGGGAAATGGTCACTTCCTAAGTTATCTTTATATACTTCCCAATAAATTTTGGATACTAAATTTTTTGATGCAAATGATAAATCCGGAGACGTATCCGCTTGATTATAAGCTCCCATTCTGGTGGGAGTACCATCATTTAAGATAAATAAATTTTCTGCTGCCAATTTTTTGACAAAAGGAATATTCATGAAATTAAAATTGCCATCCTTCCTTGAACACGTATAGTTAAAATCCCCACTAATAATAATTTCTTCTTGAGTACTGCAGTAAAAGATTCTTTTCCAGAAAGTATCACTTATAATAGAATTTGGAACTTTATATATATTATATATTCTGATTGAACCAAACTGAACCATAATTCCTTGTACTGTATCGTCTAAATTTCCAATAATTTCAAAATTAGATAATATCATATTATCTTTGTATCCAACTAAAACTCCTCCACCAGTTTTCATTCTGTCCGATCTAATAATTTTGTAATTAGGGACTCGAAATTTATTTCCTGGTTTAAGCCATGTTTCGGTAATCATAAAAATGTCTATATTTTCTTTATGTATAAAATTGTTTAGTTCATTCTTTTTACTGTTTAAACTTCTAGCATTCCATGATATAATTTTACATTTTTTTATTTCCACTATCCTGAACTTGTTGCTTTGCGTCATTGTTGTAGTAAGTTAATAACGAAATGTCCTGAGATATTATCTCCTGAGTAGGAATGATTACTTCACTCACTTCCATACTACAGTTATTTTCTAAAGCAAGAGTGATTGATTCCTGATTTGTATATTCGCTCTCCATTTTTTCATCGGAATTAGTTTCTTTATGGATAGATGGTATGTTCGCAATTAAATGTTGTGCTTGATTTCTGCCATTTGGGTTGATCAACGCTTTGTTCAGGTTTGGGATTTTATTGGTACTTTCTACTTTGTTTACGGGACTAGGTTTCCTTTTTTTGACCGCTTTTTTAGTAAAAGACCCACTAGGTACTTCCTTAGATTTAATGGAAGAAACTTTATTTTCTTTATGAAAGTTGTTTAACTCTTTTGAGGCAATGATACATAGCGAATTGAGTTTCGGATTTTCTATTACCGCACTTTTCTGGCTTACTTTGTCAGCGTAGGTTGTATTACCTTTCAGTATGTTAATAGCATCGTACCTTGAAACTCTCATTTCTCTCACTTTTTTTAGAACTTCAGTTTCAAATAAATATTTAGGGCATTCCTTTGATGTTGCTTTATGGTTCATGGAACAATTAATACATCTTTCTGTTTTTGCTTTACAATCCTTTTCAGCGTGTTGGTAGCTACATTTGTTACAACTAACTTCCTTTTTACAGGTTTTGAATGAATGGCCAAAAAGCAAACAATTTTTACACTGAAAGGGTTTCTCTTCAAATTCATTTACTTGACATGATATGCCATAAATATATATTCTATTGGGAAGCATTTGTGCTCTGAAAGTAAATAAGACTGTTTCAGTGGGGAGCAGCTGAATATCGTCCCGATTCTTTCCAGGTACTTTTTTCATAAACCTGTGCACCTTAAGAATTTCATAATTTCTATCATTAGTTGTTTGTTCTAGGATTTCTGATTCAGATAACTCAACATCGATTCCTCTTACAATTCCCTTGACTATACAGTTGTAGTAAGGAATGAATGATTTCACATTATATTTACTATCGAAATCTGATTTTAAGAAGTTATTGGCTTCTTGGAAATGATTGAAGTATACTTCAATTCTATTTCTACCAATTGGTTTAATTTCTTTTGCTTTAAATCCATTTTCAAATATCATTTTACCATATTTCATAGGATGAATCCTGTTTACATTTCCTTGGTTACCATTGATAATAACAAAATATGGACCCGAATCTCTGTAATTATACAATATTTTCTCGCTTTTATTACTTATTATTCCTTTCTCATTCTTTTCTTCCATAATTCTTTCTACTGTATTCATGTCCTTAATTACACTTATTTCCATATTTATTAATTCCTTTTTTCTGAGATCTACATCGTGCGACATTTACCAACCCCTAAGGGTGGAATTTGGAAGTATTATTTGTCTATATATATAAAGGTTTTTGCACTCTTGTTTGAGCAAAATGATCTTAATTAACCCAAGATACGAATTATGCACTAACTACAACTAGCAGCTCAAAGGATACTGTACAAATTAAAATTAAATGAGGAGGACGCTCACTTTCACTATACGCACACTTCAAAACAACCGCCTTGGCTCTTTAATATACAATTCATATATTACCAACATAAAATCATATGAAATATGCTACAAATTGACCTTATTATCTCCAATTTTCTTGAATTGTTTTTTTACGTAAATTAATATCTGCCAAAATATCTTTTTTTTATAAAAGGGAAGAAACAGGAGTCAAATGTATTTTGTTTCCAAAACACAACTAAGATTCAAACCAGTGTACTCCAGAATATGAGATAGACACATTAGTCTCCACCAAGGATGTATTTTGCTTTTTATTTATAGATCCAGAGTTTATTAGTTTTCTTAAGGTTATAATTATATACTTATGGTGTTTTGTTTTTATTAAAATATGTTTCCACATTTTTGTAATGTTTAATCTTATTTTATATGATAAATGTTATACTTTGCAGGATAAAGACTCCTATGTATACTGTCCCTTTTGCAACAAGGCTTGGCCAGGTTGGGACCTCAGCTCGTACAAAAGTCATCCTGTCCATGATGGCAATCCATTAGAATTTCCAGGCATATTTATTCAGGTGAGTAAACTTCAACAAAAATGTGCAAGAAGATCAACAATCAGATTTAAGCTCTTACTAGAAATGTTTTAGTGATTTTAGTTCTTAAGTGCTTAAATAAGTGCAAAAAGTTGGGAAAATAAGTTGTTTTCTTATCAGTATACTCTTTATGGTTGTGTACTTTATACCTTTCCACCATTCAGCTTTGCACGTGCCTCTTCTGATTTCCATTCATTTAAGATCACTCAGAACATCATTGAGCCATCCGATTTTAACCTTTTATGTATATCATATTCAGTATTCTTTAAGTGACATTTTATCATCCCTGTTATATCTAGTTCAAATTCAATGGATTTCCCCCTCCCTTAGACACCTTATCTCGAATGGCAACATAGTATTCCCGAAATATATATACACAGTGCAGTTGTTTTATGATGGAAGCCATGACTTTATATACACATAGTTTGCTTGCACTACAGCATGTAGAGCACACTCACGATAAAATAACCACATTGTAGTGTGTATACACGGGATCTCCCATATAAACCAAGACTGCCCGAGTGGCGCACTTACTCTCCAATATGTAAGCTGCAATATTGGAGGCAAGCACATAGTTCTTGGCCCTGCAAACATCAGTTGCCAGTCTGCATCTCACCTGTTAATATGGTGAAACAGTTATCATTTCAACACTCTATTTTCATATGTAAAAGTATAAGTTGGCTCAATTGTCGAGTGATGCATTTGTTCAGCAATTTCCTGGTGAAGTGCTACCTTCACGAGCACAGATTCACTAATTGTAAGTAAATTTGAAGCTACTGGCATAGTGCTCAATAAAAAACATTAATAGAGAAAAAGCTAGATGACACTGATGCAAATCTTGAATAGTCATTAAATAAATTGCTCACAAAATCAGCACAAGTGGGGGTTTCAGTTTCTTGTGCACACAGAGCTACAAAGCTGTTACCCCTCAAATTGTATAGGTTTACATGGACCCACTGTTTAAATCCCGCTGATCCAGCCACAAGTCCCTCATTATGATAGGAAGATTGATGTTTGGTGTGCTGGGAGTGCAAGACAAATAATTGGGCTTCTTTTTTTTTAGAGAGAGAGATAATAATACAGAGAGGTACCAAGATGACATTTTGATACAGTTCTTGCTTCTGTTACTGAAGAAGAAAATTGTGTGGATGGTTGGCACAGAATTCAGCCCCCACTCATACAGCAGAAGATGCCCTTCTTACAGTCTCAAAAGTGTTTGCAGACGCGTGATCAGTGCTGTTCTATTTTTCCCTTGTTCTCCAGATCTAACATGTGTGATTTTTGCTTGTGGGGTACACTGAAAGAAAAGCTGTATCAAACCAATCTGCACACATTGGAGAAATTGAAAAAAAAAACATTATGAATGGAACCAGAAATATTACAGTGGCAGAACTCACTCACATCAGCCAAAATATGGTTACCAGATACGTCTGCATAACCCAGGAAGGATGACACTTCTATCATCTTTTACAAGACAAAAGTAGATATAAAATTTCATGTAAGATTGTTGTTGTTGGCTAATACTGGATTTCTGACAATAAAGTCATTAATCCTCTTGCTCTCCAATAATTTTCACTGATATCTGGGGTGCTAGAAGTGGCCAGGCATATTTGAAGGTGATTTTGGTCCATTTCCTCTTGCAGATCACATAGAGGACAGAGTGGTGAAGAATATATCCCAATTCTGTTTAAATGTTTTGCCAAACAATCATGTCCCATAATCAACTTGAAGATTGTAATTGCTGTTTTTCAAGGATACTCAGGAATTACTGTTTGAATGTTTGGTAGTTCCCATCTTTTATTTTTAGATTTTTCATAGTAATATTTTGCAATAATGTTTTTGAATTCAGAGTTGACTAATCTTTTAGCTGCATAAAATGGTAGATTAACTATAGGTTTCTGTACACTGCTGGTACCCTTTTCTGCTAGAAAAAGGGCGGCGCCGTGGCCGAGCGGTTAGCGTGCTCGCCTACCACCTAGGCGGCCCGGGTTCGATCCCAGGGACCCGCATGTGGTATTCGTGGTGGACGAAGCGGCGTCAGGGCGGGTTTTCTCCGGGTACTCCGGTTTCCCCCGCCATTTCATTCCACCGGTGCTCCATCTTCATGTATCATCAGTGTCACCGCCTGCGGTGCCGTAGTAGTAAAAGCGGGCGTTAAACACTACAACAACAACAACTGCTAGAAAATCAGCTTTCTCATTACCACTCAGTCCACAGTGAGCTTTATCCATTGGAAGACTAGGTGTTTTTGAAGTGCTGTTAGATGGGTAAGGATTTTCCAACATTCTGTAATAGTTGGCTTTTTGGTGATAACTTGGAAGTAATTGCTGCCCTGGAATCTGAGAGAATAACTGCTTGATGAAAATGTGAGATTCTATACAAAAGATTATGCAGGGCCATTTGAATTGCTTCAATTTCTCCATCAAAGTTTGTAATTCCATAACTTAAAGATTTGTAGTAGGAAAAGAGGTGACATGTGACTCCAGCCCCCAAATGACCTAGCTGTTGATGGGCCCTTAAACTTTGTATGTTACAGTGAGTAATGCTTTAATTTTAATATGTTGAGATGTAGATGTCTTTTCAAGGAAGACAGAAACTATCTGGGTGTGTACCTTGGCTGACAAGTTGCTTGGGAGAAACGCATATGGACTAAATCTAAACAATTAAATTAAAATACAGCAAAATGCACTGGCTTCTTGCACCTCAATCACTACTATCAGGGCAAGCAAAGTAACCAACTACAGAACTATCCTTAAACCAGTATGGACATATTGAATTCAATTATGGGGTACAGCAGGCAATTGAAATATTGAGATACTAGAGTGTTTTTAGTCCAAAACTCTACAAATCATGGTTAACCACCTGATACATGAGTAATAATATTTGTACATCTACTGTGATTTATACTTTCAACAGTCAAGCAGGAAATTCCAGCATATGGTCTCTCCTACTGAAAATGCTTCAAAATACATTCCAATACACTGGTGATAAATCGACTAGTCAACATAACCAACCAACTACTGAGGAACAGATTTTGGAATTGCTTTTTAGATTTTGAAGAATACATAAACCTATTAAACCTAGCGCAACAGCACTTGCCGGGCCAAGGCTTGCCACCCGGCCATTGTGTTTCCCACCTCTGCTCACTATAGGGATCATGAGTGGGGTGCAGCACTGGGAGGTGGGATGTGGTCAGTGCCTAGGGTTCTCCTGGCCGGTTATGTGATCTTCACAACCAGGGACCACTACTTCATTAAGTAGCTCCTCAGTTGACCTCTCAGGGATCTATTGAGGCTGAGTGCACACTGGACCAGATCTCCCAATGGGAGAAAATCCCCATGCCAGTACCGGGAATCGAACCCAGGTCTCCCGCGTGGTAAGTAGCAGTAATACCATTGCGCTAAGAAGACGAGCTTTGAAGAATACATATATAAGCAAATATACGGCTAATGGACTATTAAGGCTAGAGATTTCTTTCGGGTTAAAAGCCGTGGTCTGCTGGAGTTATGTAAACCATTCAGCAATCAGAGCCCATCTAACACACACCTCCCGCTCAAGCCCAGCCAATCGTCTGTGAGCGGCCCAGATATAAATACGGCATCTCCAGCCATAAACGATCCTGTTGTAACTGAACCTTCACCAAGAAGATTCAGACCATGCCACTGATGATGCCCACCGCAGGTGTGGACAAGACGTTTGGACCTCTAAACTCCAGCAGACCACAGCTTTTAAGCCTGGAAGAAATCTCTAGCCTTAATATTAATTCCGGCCATGAAAGTTTCCAACTATTCATAATGGACTATTGTTTATAACAATTACTTGTGGTGTTATCATTGTTACGTATTGTTCAATTATTGAACAGATTGTAGCTTTGCAGATATGTTAAAATAAAAAAAAATTAAAATGTATCTTTTCGTGTATCGTGAAGTGAGTGGATAAATTAATTGCCATAAGTTATTCTCTTCAATGAGAATACAATAGATCAAGAGCTTATCCTCATAACACAATGATGGGTAACTCTAGGGACCCCAGATCCAATTGAGAATCAGTTCAAACATTTTCATTCATTCACCATCTGATATGACCTACCTGGTTAAGAGATGTTGTAAACTCAAAAGAAATATTTTAAATTAAAAACAAAAAATGCAGTAAAAATGTGTGATTCATTCCTGAGGCACTTGTTTTATAATTAAACAGGCAGACTAAAATATAAAACACCTTAATCCTTTAAAACTGTAATATATTCTCCAGGAAAAAAGCAATAGATGACCATTGTGATTGCTGTTTAGAGACCTCTAATGCATGCTCCCTATCACAAATTACTTCTTTATTAGTAGTTAACTTGCTTTTTCAGGGAAGAGTTATGATTTAATTGCAAATGTTCAATGAGATACACTGCACATGTAGTAAACAGATGTTTTTTTTCTTTTTCCATCTTTTGCAGCTTGATTTCTTAAGTATTGATGAAGAGGAACATTTAATGAAAGGAATTGATGAAATGCCTTGGGATCCATCACAAAGTGGGCGAAGAAAACAGGTAATGTGCTCGATGGAACCTTCTTTGAAATTGATTGCCAATTTAAAATATACTTCATGAAGTAACAGAAAACTAAAATATCAGTGCCCTAAGCAGATGCAGTACTGCTCCGCCTACGCATTCCTCTACATTTTCCTGTTTACGTGTTTTTTTCGTAAAATTCTTTCATATTTCCTATATTAACCATGTATTCAAATCCAAGTTTAGATTTGCAACTAATTGAAGCAGATATTATGTATATAAAGAAATCTTTAGTTTGAACAATCATTCATGAAAGCTTGATTTTGTTAATTGAATGTTTATTATTATTTAATTTGTCATCATTTTGTAGAAGTTATCATTGTTGATGTTGTTTCAGTATTTCTATCATGTTTATATAATTAGAAATTTGCATCATACCTGTACAAGGAGAGGTTTGAAATAACCTTCAAATCATGTACATATAATAAGGATGCATGTCATTGATATAATTCTGATGAAACAATAAAATGTATCGATCAGATTGTGTAAGCGTTCACGGCCAGTGCCATAAAATACAAAATGATTATCTGGCCTTGTGGGCCGTGGTCTAGTGGAAAATCTCCCCAGATGTTTAGTTCGAAGTTGCATCAAACATTCTCAGTGGTGTGACCACAGTACTCTGCTACTCTCTGCGACAACTTTACAGGTTTTATTAGGTTAGCATGTGCGGGTGTATGGCAGTTGGTCTGGTCTTGGTTTATTGGTTTGGTTGTTGCATGGGATGGTTTAAATTGGGGTTTGCATCCGTTGCTTTCGATGGGCTGGCATTTACTGTAGCTGAAGCTGTTGATGGCGTATGATCTTGAAGTTGTCTCCAGCCTTATTTTGAGAAAATGTATTGTTAAGAACAAGGTGGCAGCGCCGTGGCAGAGCAATTAGAGCATTCACCTGCCACCCAGGCAGCCTGAGTTCAATCTCAAGAACCCACATGTATTCGTGGTGGCACCTGGGTGGGTTTTATCCAGGTTCTCCGGTGTCCCCCGCCACTTATTCCACCAATTGCTCCATTATCACCTTTCCAATCATCGATTTTACCTGCATTTCATATCATCCTCTTCCTCACTATTATACCAAGCCCTTGGCTGACCACCCGCTACCAGGTCTTCACTCTGTCTGGTCCATAGGTTCCTGTGCTCCCCAACAGGCATGTCACTCTAGGCACTGGCTTGTAAGTCCTAGGGGGTGTAGGTCCTACATAAGTGGAGGGTAATCAGGTTAAAAAAAAAAAAAGAAAAAAAGAATGACAAGAGCCAAATGATATCACTAAATAAGAAAAAACTGAAGCTGTTTAGAGTGAAGCAACGTAAATATATAAATATATACTTTGTTCAGACTCTTTTGAGACAGTGAAAGGGGAAGATTTAACCTTCCACTGTCTCAAAAGAATGAACAAAGTATATCTTAGAGACTAGAGCATCATCTAGAGCTTCACTTACCTTAATATCTACTGCAAGTTCTTGAAATCAAAGGCCTTTGATTTCATGAATTTGCAGCAGATACTGAGTTAAGTGAGGTTTATAGTCTCTTAAGGTATTATTGTATTTATAGATATCACTATAGTTACATGTATAAAAAATTTTCCAAACAGGGCTTGGTTAATGAATTCATGGAAGACAGAAGCCTTTTTTGATATCTCACCAAAAGATGAATTGGTGTTGGAATGCTAACAAATTAAAGACATTTATGAAAGTTAATTTGTAGTGAAGTAAAATTGATAATAAAAAAGTGTGTAACAAAAGAAATTCAGAATCTAAAATAAGAATAAATTAGAAACTGAAAGCTTCACTTATCTGAACTTTTTACCAAAACGTGCTTGAGCTTGAGATGAATACCTGCTTCAATATTCTGATGTAAAAAGCTGTTTGCTTTTCTATTTCATTCCTAATGTATTATTTTTTATTTCAGAATTTTGGACCAAAGTGCAATTTTAAGAAGAAACGGTTGAAAGTTGGAAGTTTTGAAGGCTTTCCAGCATTTTCTAAGTTTGTGCAAGAGAAGTTTGAAGATGTTCCAATACTCAAGGGATATCAAACAATAGAGCAGTGTAGTCTGGAGTATGACCCTAAACGTGGTGCTTCCATTGATCCACATATTGATGATTGTTGGGTTTGGGGAGAGCGCATTGTAACAGTGAACTTGCTAACAGACAGCATTCTCACAATGATACCCTATGCAGGAGACACTAAGCGATATAATCTGTCTGATATAGAAACATATCCAGTAGTGTTAGATGAAAAGGGAAATAAGATAAGTGAAAGTGACAAAAGTAAGCATTTTCAGGCAGAACTCCCAAAGGAAATGGAGAACAAGGTTGTGAGAATACCAATGCCTCGCCGATCATTATTGGTCATGTATGGCCCTGCACGCTACTTATGGGAACATGCTGTACTGCGGCAGGACATTAATGAAAGAAGAGTGTGTCTTGCTTATCGAGAATTCACGCCATTATATTTGAGTGATGGAAAGTACGCTAATGTTTCTCAGGAAATAATATGTAAGGCAAAGAACTTTTGGAACCACTTGGAAGAAAATATGCAACCTTAGTCCCATGTCATTATTCTCAGTACATTACATATTTCTATGTACATCATATAGGATAATTTACACTATTTTAAAAGCTTCTTTAAAAAGATTCTACAGTACATAATCAAATGGCTTCCTCTATCCAATGTCGTTTATTTTCCTAGAGATTTATGAAATTACCAATACAAAAGCTTGTTATTTATCTTCAGCTTGTTGAATTGAATTTACTTCTTGGTGGCTCTTTTGTCTTTGGACAGGCTAAGATTTCTTACATATGTTTACATTTTGATGTATGCTGTTATTTATCACTTATGCTAATGTTTGTAACTTTCTACAATTTTACTTTAATCTTTTGCACCACTTATCTCACCTACTCTCTTAATGTTTTCCTTTTCCTTAAAACTCTTTATTGCTTTTAAATCTCAGTTCATTCTAACCTCCTTCTTAACCCTAACCCTTATTTGGTTCCTAAATTTCCAAGCCATTTGCTAATGAAACCCTCGACTGCAATGATTCACTTTCTTCATAGCCCTTTATTATTCACTTCCACTTCCTTTCACATTTAACCTTTACTTTTTTATTTTCCTGCTTAACTTTGACCCTAAACTTTTCATCCTATCCTCGCTTCTAACCCTGACTACTATTTTTATTATCTTACACCCACTTGTATAAAACTGATGAAAATGAAGCGTTTAAAACAGTGGAGCATAATAATAAATTGAAAAATTTGTCGATATATATAAAACATTCTGCTCCAACTTAATTGTAATGATATTATTCACAGGACTAGTTTTGATCAACAACTAAATGATGGAGAGCATCCTCTCCAAAACTAATCCTGTGATTAATATTATTACAAGAAGTTGGAGCAGAATGTGTTTATAAATATCAACATGTTTTTCAATTTATTTGACACCCACTTGCCTGAGATGTAATTTTTCCAAATATATGCAATGATTTGTTGTTCACCCTTTTTCCAACCCATTCTACATATTCAATACCTGTATCAGAGTCTTCCCATTCAACTTCTTCATATCTTATCTTCTTCTCTAGGCTTATTTCCATCAATTTTTGGAATTGCCACCTTAGTTTTACCCTACTGGCCACCCCACTCACTATGTCATCACTATGTGCCTTTACCTGCTGTTTCCCACCACCTTCTTCAGTCTCTGACATATAACCCTGCTCTGCCTCTGATGCATTGCCCTCTCTTCCTTCTCTCCCCTTCCTTTATCCAACATGGCTTCCTTTTTGTTTCTCTACTATGTATAGTAAGTAGAGGAAGTATTGTATTCTACCCAAAAATTTGATGTCGAGATTTCAATGGAAATTATGTTTTGAGGCCTCCTGAATTTAAAAAAAAAAGCATTTTTAGAAAAAGGTCCACGTGTGTGTGTTTCTGTCAGTTTGTGGGCAGCATAACGGAAAAATGAAAAGTCAGTTAAAATCCAAAGTTGGTATTTAAGTTTAACATCTTCTAAGGATGAGACACGAAGATTTTGAAGAAAATTCTTCCACCCTAAGCTACCCTTTACATGGAAAATATTTCGAAAATTTTGATTTTCTTTAAAATGGCTCTTAACAATTTTGATTAAAATAGCATATATTTGAGATATTTTTATGGCGACTGAAATGTATATTTTGAATTTTCTGGCTATAGCCTATGTAGTCCTGTTTACTCTGGATGACTTTTGGATAACTGGTAAACCTAAGAGATAGACCAAATCTTACTATACAAAAAATGTAGATCTTGCTAAAACACACAATTTATATTCAAATTAATTTTTCTGTGGAGTGAAACATTTCGGAGACATTCCTTGCTATTTGTGTGAGTTTAGCAATACTTATACCTTCCACAAAGGGAAGATATTTATTTTTTTATATGTTAGCCGTACAAAGAGAATGGAATTTTAAAGCTTTAAAAGATTTGACTCGCTCAAAGCCTACTTTATTCCCATATTCCCCTTGCACCTACAAGGAAATCAGCAATAAGATATAATTTCTGCAAACATGAAGACTAACATGAAGAAGATAGAGGAATGAGAGTTTGGTTTATACAAGAGTAGAGAAAGTCATGTGAGTGCAACACATCAAATTTTGTTCTCTTTCATTGTGGGCTTGTTGCGTGTCACCTTCTTATTTTGTATCTCTCTTGCTATTGTCCTTGCAGTGTGTTTCCTGTCTCATTTTACCTTGAATTTCCTCTATCGTGTCTGTTAGTTCATTCTTTTCGTCTGCATATGCCCGTCTGTCCACAATTTCAAACCTCCGATGTGTATTTGTTTTCGCTGACTTTTAGTCACCTTCGCTGATCTATTAAGTTCTTCCTTAGTTGCCTTTGCTCATATGATGTCTTTATTAATAAAGATATTGGCTCCTTTTAGGTTTTTTGTCTGTTTCAGTATGTTGTAACTTATATGCTTGCTTACAGACGTTACTAGAATTTTCTTCCAAATCTGAATGCTTCACGCATTTTGTTCTTACTTCTGCTCATCTGTAGCTTCTTCTCCAGAACTTCTTTTACCTCTTGTCTTGGGTCGATTTCTGTCCTTGCTTCTATTCATACAATCAGGCCCGAATTTAGGACCTCTGACGCCCCTGGGCAAAAAAGCATTTGCTACCCCCCCCCCCCCCCCCCCCCTCCGAACTTGTAAGTATGTTTGTAGAGCTATGTTTAAGTTTAAATAAACACTCTCTAGACAGTTACGTTACAGTTGTGTAGGAGAGTGCGTCGCATTTTCATTCTTTTCTATGTAGCTTTTGAAGTGTAAGCATTCAAGTACAAATGCTGAATCTTCAAGATCCAAACTGTAGACTTTCTGAAATCTAGATGATGCTTCCTGAATTTCAAGTGGACTAAGCATCTTCAGATTTGTCAAAAACATAAATGGTTCACTGAATTCTTTGTAGGAAGAGTTTGTTGTTCAGTTCTTCAATCAATTTATCCAGAATCAAAAGGAACTTGAGGTTTCATGTCTATGCTTTTTTTGTGCAGCTTTCCAGTAATTTTGCTGCCCCCTAAAATGTGCCGCCCTGGGCAGTTGCCCGGTTTGCCCTTACGTAAATACGGCCCTGCATACAATCACCACATTGTATATGTTACTTCTCTCTTCCCATTGTTCCATTCTTCCTTTAATATCTCTATATTTTTCAGTGCTTCCTTTCTTGGTAGACTACTTTTCTCTCTTTATTTTCTGATGTCCTCTCTTCCATTGCAAGTATTCTTTCGATTTCCCCCAGCTCTGCTGTTGTATCTTTGCTTGCCATGCTCCTTGCATCCTTTTTCCTCTTGCTCTCAGGAGCATTCTCTGCACAAGTCCGGGCTCTGTGACTGTTTCCTGCGTAGTGAACCATATCCCTGTGTGTGTGACATACAGCATAAGCCTTTCTGTGTCGCATGTTCTGCTTGATTGTCCGTGTTATGCTTGATAATGCCAGTCCCTTGGCCTGGATATGTACTGCGCTCAATTCTGGGTGACAATCCTGTACCTACACTGTGGTTTGTCACTGAGATTGGGTTCAGAAAGCAAGCTTAGCATGTTTTATTATTCTGCAATTTTGAAGTTTTTAGCAGGTGAATTCTTATACTTGTATTTGATCATGTTTTTTAGCGTTTTATGTAACTACTGTTTTAGCATTCACTTTTTAATGTTTTAACTGTTTTAACTTTCAGTGTTTTATTACTGACAAGTTGAGTGTGTTACAATTTTTAAGTTTTGGCTTCGAGCCCAAATGACCTCGTCAACAGGCCTTTAAACCCCACTCATTCACTGCTTGCTAAGTACCCCTCAGCTTGTTAATAATGAACATTTTCATGCTTTCGATTAGGTAATATGGTTATATAGAAGACTGAGGAAACACATAACTTTAAATAGCCCAGAATACGTATATAATTCTTGAGAAATGGACAGGTCATGTTGATATCAGTTATGTACATTTAATGTGTACTAATATTGTAATTTAATAATTGATGTTAAATATGTTAAATTTCATTTATCTATATATTTTAAATTTGTGAATAGTTTTGTGGATCAGTTTCAAAAACAAAAGGAATTGCTTTATTGAGTAATTCATCCTAAACTAAATAAAATTAATCTTTGTTGAAATCTAGACTTCATTTCAAAAGAACCCTTGCCTATGCTATTTTGTATTACTTATCTGTTTCTGCTACATACCCTAAAACCAAGAACACATTGCTCGTGCACAAGCAACATGTCATTACTTAACCTCTTGAGCGATAGCCATTTAAAATGTCCACGAGCTGAGAACTGCTAGCATTTAAATTATTGTTAAATGCGCTTCGTATATACACAGCTGTATTTTGTGTAAATATTAAGTTATTTTAATGAAACAAAAACTGGTATAAAACTCGTTATTTGCAGTATAAATGTACGTCATCAGCAAAGTTGAGTTGTATTTACAAAACGTTGAAATGGCACAATTTTGTTTCACTGTGGTGAAAAGTCAACTTTGCTCTGTCGAACGCATCTAAGTTCTCGGAAAGATACAGTAAAGAAACACCCATTGTATGTGTGGCTTATGCGTCAGCATACTGTGTAATAAAGCACTACTACATGCGTTGTCTCTTGAGTCATCAGAATAGGTCAACATTGCAACTTTTGCTTACGCGAGTTTCGTAACTGAGTAGAGTCCGTGTCTTTCTTTGTTGAAATACATACGTATTCTTTCCTGCTTGTAGCTGAAGGGAGAAGTGGTATAAAAAGGTGTTTTTGCACCAACTGGATATAACCATATACAATTGTTTGGGGATTTGGACAGCTCTCTAAACCCACACAGGACAATGACCGACCTTGACTACCGACTATAAATAGCTCGCAGCCTAATTGAACAATACCACGTTGGGGGTTGAAAATCCAAAACCCCTGTACCCCTCAGACTTCAAGGAAAACATTATCCTAAAAGGATACCACCAACAGCAAAGAAGTCCCGCCCATCTCAAAAGTGTTACGTGTACCGCAAGAAGGGAATTCGCGAATGTGGAGATGTACGTACCCTTGTGTGTTTATCCCTGTTTTGAGGTAAATCACTGCAGAACGAACATATTAAGGTAAGCCAATAAAGTTTATAGACCTCACTAAAATGTTTCATAAAGGGAAAATTATAATAAGTTGAGTTGGATAAGGGATAAATAAGGGTTAAATGCTTAAATGCACAGGACGCCCATATCGCTCATCCGTCATTTTAAATGGACGTGATTTCACGTCGATATCCCTCAAGAGGTTAAAACTGCTACGAACTAGAACGATCCTGTTATAAACATCTGGGAGAGAAGAGTGAAAAAGACCAAAATGGAACACTGTGTGGTCGCTGATACATGGTGGTAAGTTCACGGGCTTTTCTTTTATTTGGTATGGTCTCAGAACTGCTACTAAATAATTCAGCACTTTAAGTAGTTTTTCATCACTGCTGAGACCAAATAAGTTTTGGGGAGAGGAAAGTATATAAATGTTTCCATTCTTATAAAAATTATAATTTCATTTCTCTGTAATCTACATATACACCATAATGTGTTCTAGGCTCATGAATTCTAGAAGGAATACAATGAATAAATTGAAGCTATTGACAGTGAAGCAGTATAAATCAGCAAATTTTAATAAATATTTAGCGACTAAACTTCACTTATCTTTGTTAATTGTGAATTAAATTACAATTCCAGACATGTTTCACAAGTCAATCTCTTGCAGATGACAAGACAATGGTGATAAAACTAACATTTAAAATACTGATGGTGCAGGAGATTGACCCGTGGAACATGTCTGAGACTTCAATTTAATTCACAAGTAACAAAGATAACACAAGGTGACAGCGAAATTTGCTTTGAAACAAAAGTATGTGATTACTATGTAGCTCAGTGTGCTGATTATGATACTGAAAACTGTTTTTTGGTATCACCTAAACTTCTCTCTGGAGACGCAATCAAAGACCGGGGTCTCAAGGGTTTCTTGACTGGCAGTTGAAGAGGAAACATTTGTTGTGGTAGTGAGTGTGCTGTTATCTGGGTTGCTGGATATAAACTTCATTATGTCGTCTGCTTGTGGTACATCAAAATTCATGGCTATGTGAACATCCTTCATAGTATGTATTTTCTCCCAAATTATCAGTTCTGCTGTTGTTTTTGCAGGTTTTAGTTATTTAGTATCCTATTCTATGGTGCGCTGAGTTGAGCAGAAGTAATGGGCTAGAGCTAATTTGTTGATGTGTTTGAATGTTATGCTCCTTCAGTCATGTTTTAGGATTTCTTTTAGTTTGGTTGATGTACATTTTTGGGCAATCCTCGCATTTTATCTGATAAACACCAGATTTTGAGTTTGTTGGTATTGTGCCCTTTAATGGGTGGTTTAGCAGGTTTCTCATGTTTAATCTGTTTCAAGGGTCTAGCTTAATTTATGATCCTGGAACAGTTTCTGGAATGAGAAACCTGCTAAACCACAACAAATGTTTCCTCTTCAACCACCAGTGGAGAAACTGTTGAGAATGAAGATGCTGGTCTTCAAAATGTGACCAGACAAGAATAAGTGTAAGTGAAATTATACGTGTCTAAAACATTTGAAAAGTTTCACTGTCTATATCACTTTGTATATATTAAGTGGGGTGAATAATATTGTTAGTGAGAGTAGTTTTCCTGCTCAGCAATGTCTAGAAAGTGTATTAATTCACCCAACCTTTACTGTTATATGTGTGGTGGGTTTACAGTAAAATCCCAAGGGTATCGCATTTCTCTGCTTGTCAAAAAGATGTACGAGTTGTATTTTGAATCAAAGGTAGATGAGGTTAAGTGTTGGGCACCACAGAACTGTTACTCATGTTGCTCCTGCTATTTAAGATGCTGTTACATGGAACTCACCCATCTGTGTCATTTGACGTGGTGTGGAGGGAACCTAGAGATCACATTACAGATTCTTACTGTTGTTTAACAGAAGTAACAAATTTAGAATCTTCAATGCAGCCAGTGGAATGGACACTGTAAGATGAAGCAGACGATAGTGACAATCCAGTAGATCATGATTATGTGCCATCTACGTCACAGCTACTACCACAGCCATTATCACAGGCAGAATTGAAGGATCTTGCAAGATATCCAAATCATTTGAAAAGACAGGAGAGTTATTTGGGTCCTATCTTCAAGAAAAAGCTTGCTACAAACACCAGTATATTATTCCATAATGACAGCTTGATCTATCCACTTTTTTCTCAAGGACAGAGGTTTTGATATATTGTAATGACATAGATGGGTTGCTTAAAGGATTTAGGATGGTTCATAATCCAGAAGAATGACGTCTACAGATTCCTCAGAAAGCACTCTCAAAGCTTTCTCTTACATAATCGAAACAAGAAATCTTCCACACCAATGGCCCATTCAATTCAGTTAAAGGAAACCTACTCTAACATGAGACTGCTTCTGAAATACACTGGCTATTCAAGCCACAAATGGAAAATCGCAGTGATCTCAAAACTCTGGGACTACTTCTTGGTTATAAAAGTACTACAAACTGGTTATAAAAGTATTACTAGGACAATAGGCAAAGGAAAGACCACTATGAGGTTAAACAGTGGCCTTTAAGAGAAAGCTTCAATTCTAGTGAAAGAAATGTCACATGAACCCCTTGTTAACAAAGACGGTGTGCTGCTACCACTGCTGCATTCTGAAATTGGGTTTTTTGAAGTACTTTATGAAAGTAATGTAAAGATGTATGGGGTTCTCAATATTTAACATCTAAATTTTCTGCCATTAGTAATGAAAAACTTAGGATGTTTTCATTGGATCTCAAATTCATGAGTTGATAAAAGATATCTCCAAAATGTTGACAGATTCTGAAAATGCAGCTTGGCTTGCATTAAAAAATGTATGCAGCAGTTTCTTGGAAAATGATAGGTCTGAGAATCACAGGGAACCTGTTGTTGTTGTTGTAGTGTTTAACGCCCGCTTTTACTACTACGGCACCGCAGGCGGTGACACTGATGATACATGGAATGAAGATGGAGCACCGGTGGAATGAGATGGCGGGGGAAACCGGAGTACCCGGAGAAAACCCGCCCTGACGCCGCTTCGTCCACCACGAATACCACATGCGGGTCCCTGGGATCGAACCCGGGCCGCCTAGGTGGTAGGCGAGCGCGCTAACCGCTCGGCCACGGCGCCGCCTCACAGGGAACCGACAGAACACATGCTGGACTGTAACAAGGCTATGGGATGTAACATGTACTTGAAATTGTGTTTTCTTCATTCCCATTTGCATTTCTTTAACCTAATCTTGGAGGTGTGAGTGATTTCCCCAAGATATAGCCGATGAAAGACAATATAAGGGAAGCTGGTCACCAGAGTTGCATGCGGATTAATGCCAGATGTTCCTACAAGAAGTTTCACCATACTTTCACAAATGGAAGGTTTCTAAATGACAAGTGTATTGTGTGCTTTATTCAGCACTATCGCTTGTAGTTGGAATACAAAGATAATATTACTTATATTATGTGATCTGTATTTATTCAGCAACAGGCTCCTCATCTACTGTAATAGTCATTTCCAAGTAAAATGAAAATTATATTGATATTTCTAAACACATTCTGCTCCAACTTACCAAGCTCAATTTATTTCTAAAAAGTTAGTGCTGCTCCAGCTAGTGTTGCACTCATATAGCATAAAACTTGTGGCAGGTTGAACCAGCTGCACCTGGTTGTTTATGACTCTTGAGATACAAGGGCAACTAAAAAATTGTCTGCATTTTTACTTTCTCTACTACGTATAGTGAGCAGGGGAAGTATTGTATTCCACTCAAAATTTCAATGTCGAGATTTCACCAGAAATATATGTTCTGAGGCCCCCTGAATCCAAAAAAAGCATTTTAAGAGAGAGGTCTGCATGGTATGTCTGTCTGTACGTGAATAGCATAACTCAAAAACGAATAGTTGGTTAGAAACCAAAGTTGATATTTAAGTTTAATGCCTTTCAAAGTTGCGACATGAAGATCTTGAAGGAAATTCCTCTGACCTAAACTATTCTTAACACAGAAGCTTTTTCAAAAATTTTGATTTTCTCAAAGATGGCTCTAACGATTTTGATCAAAATGCCATATGTTTGGGATATTTTTATGGCAAATGAAATGTATGTTTTTAATTTTATAATTATAGACCATGTAGCCCTATTTACGCTGGATGACTTTTGCATAATTGGTAAATCATAAGAGATTTACTATGCAAAAATGTAGATCTTGCTAAAACACAATTTATGCCGAAATTATTATTATTATTATTATTATTATTATTATTATTATTATTATTATTATTATTATTATTATTATTATTATTATTATTATTATTATTATTATTATTATTATTATTATTATTATTATTTTTTTTTTTTTTTTTTTTGGGTCGAATAAACCATTTCGGAAATATTCCTCGTTATTTCTGTAAGTTTTGGAGGGCATATATTTCTGTCAAATGGAACATCACTTTTCATGTTTTATATGTTAATTGTGCAAAGAGATTGGAATTTGAAAGCCTTAAACGATTTGACTATCGCTGAAAGCCTATTTTATTCCCATATTCCTGTAGCACGTGCAAGAAAAGAATAAGACAATTGCTGCAAATGTTTATCTCAACTAACATGAAGAAGATATAGGAATAAGAGTGTAAGAATGGTTAGTACAGGAGTAGAGAAAGTTTGTGAGTACAACACATCAGATTTTTACGCATTGTAAACAATTACTGTAGTTATCACGGTGAAAGCAAGTGGTATACTAATCCCCACTTCTATTGTGCATCCACGCTTCAGGAGTGGGAGAGTGTCACAACGAACTGGACGGGCCGTAAAGTCTAGCCTGGGTTTGGAGGATTTTCTGGAAAATATTTCATGTTGCAGGCTTGGAAGATGCTTATCTTAAATACCTAGTTTGCTGTTAAACGATTTTTCGTTTTTGAGCTATACTGTTCATACACACAGATACAGGCACGTGCAGACCTAAAATTGCTTATTTTAGTTTCAAGGGGTCCCAAAACATGTATTTGACGTGAAATATGTTATCGAACTTTTGGATATGAGAGGTAGTAGAGAAAGTAAACATTAGTTGCTTCTATAAATGTTTTCTTCGTTACTCCAAGAAATCTATCGTAAAGCAACAACATTTTGAATCGAAAATAATAATAAGCCGGTGGCTTATTGTGCGTCAGACCCCGGGAGGAAGGAGGAGATGAAGTGTCCTAGAGGCGGCTTCAACGCATCACAGGCGGAACTACGATCACGGTGGGTCCCTAACAGGTGCAGACAAGTTCATAAGCCCGAAGGCGTTCCAGGTCACCACAGAGAGCCCGCCATTAGCCAGTTAGGTCCGGCTGGTTAATTTGTCCCCCTGGAAGGGCGACCGGCCGATCACGGTGTCTCCCCTCAGCCGGGCACCGTATTTCCAGAATGCAAGCCCCAACGGCGACTCGTGTAGCCTGGAAAGACCGGATAAAGAGAATGAAATGAAAGGAAGGGAAACGAGGGATGCAAGGTAAACATCCTTACCAACATTCGCCTTAGTGACCCGGGAAAACCCCTTAAAACCCAAGGTTCGGAAGGTCGACTGCGGAAATTTGGAAAAATCCAACTGTAACCAGAACAGCAGATAGCTAACACGGTAACATTCCAAAGAGAGCTTACTCCTAATTGCAAACAGCAACATACTGCTTAAGTGGTCTGAGGCTATTTCAACAAGTCTTTGAGAGTAAATTACCAATATCACATCAAATAAACAGCAACCCGCTGCGACTGGTACTACGTCATGACTGTGGTAAACAGCAATCCACGAGCAGTTCTTCGGTAAGCTATTTTCAAATGGCTTAACATACTTATTAGAGACCTCACACCAGTAGGAAAATTCGTACATACCTTACTTTGCAGGCGAGGAGAAACAGGGCACCAGATCAATTTGTTTCCCTGTTTTTATGTCAGGAAGCATCTTAGAATAATAGTATTATTACTAGTTCAGGAATAAATTAGGGCTCAAAATACTTACAATCCAGCAGCAAACATGACTAATCATGCGAAAATGTCATGCAACATTCATATGACTTTCTCTTCACGTTATGAATTTAGGTATAACTTTGAGAAGTACAGAATAAAGTGCAGGGCATTTATTCGGTATGCTGTTCTTTTCATGAGTGATTATTTAAATATATGTACAACTGTGGGGGCCTACATTTTCTAAACTAAAATTTGCAGAAATCCATATATGGAATAATCACGTTTCTCCCAAAGGGTGTCAAACGGCATTGCGGCAGGCAGCAACCTATCTCAATACTTGTTTTAACTTATCTACAGGGTGTCCATAAATGATTACCTGTAAACCTTACATGCTGTAGCTCTTCAATAAACACTTCTGGTAAAACGACGCTGTTAATTGCCAGGATGATATCAGCGTCGCCGGTGTGCCGGAATTTCGTCGCACAGTTCTTCTACATGCCAGTAAATCTACAGACATGGAGCTGTCGTTTTTAAGCACACTTAAAAATCATCGGTCTGTGTCGGATTTGAACCTGCGACCTGGGATCAGTAGGCCAGCGTCTAACCAACTGCGCCACCCAGACCGACTTCTGATAAAACTGAAATTATACAGGGTGGAAGGGAAGTCATTACATTCCTTCTAATATTTGCTTGATAGAAGCATTACAAACAAAAAAGTTGAAGGGCATTTTGTTTTTTGATGAACCGATTTCGAAAAAATAAATTTTTTTCCCTTCAAATTGTATGCGTAATTCCATAAGAATGTAGGAAGATAACAGTTTGTTACTTGTAAGGTGCATAGAGTAACTTATGTCTAACATAGCTTTGGTAGTAATTACGAGACATCACACAGTTTCGAAATAATCACTTAAGACGTGAAGTAATACTGCGAGCAGCTCTTTGGCATGTGAAGTATGTCGACAACGTTGCGGTGAGGTTGGTCAGGGTATTGACCTGGTTTGTGCATGTAAACAGATCGGGCACTTTCACTTTTCGTGTAATGTTTTGGGAGCTAACGCTTGTGATTGGCCTACACTCGCACAGTAAACACAGAAGGACAAGGCACGGTATGTGTTTATCTTCTCAAGACGCACCGTTAGGAAGTTTGTTTATGTACTGAACTAGGGAAAGTGCCACCCACACAATCTGCAGCGTTGCCAGCTTGTTTTTTCGACAAAACTAAAATATCTCCGTAGGAAACGGTCAGAGACAAAAACGTAAGATACAAAATGTATTCCAAATACCGAGATCTACCACTAGTATAAATTAGTGCAATGACTTCCTTTCCACTCAGTATAGTGGATTTTTTTATCATATATATAAATGATCTATCATACAATATTCAAGAAAACTGTCTAAGGACATACCTCTATGCAGATGATTTGGCAATTAATATTGCTTTAAATTATAGAACTCTGGTGTGTTCTAAAGTAACTGATTTGTCTAACAGGATTGAAAATTGGTGTAAGCTTAATAGCCTATTAGTTAATAATAACAAAACTGCTGATGTTGCTTTTAAAATTAACTCAGCCCATCCTGGCTCTCTTGAATCTGTGAAGTTTTTGGGCATTAGTCTTGAATCTTGTTTGGGTTGGCGCACTCATATTGGGAAAGTTGCTGGAAAATTAAGCAGAGTACTTTTCCTATTACGAATTTTAAAGAAATATTTATCCTTGAACTCTCTAAAAACTTTGTATTTTGGATGCATTAATAGCCATTTGAGTTATGACATTTTACTTTCGGGGAAACCATGCTTCATCCAATTAAATTTTTGTACTTCAAAAGAGAGCTATTCGACTCATGTGTGGAACATCGTCTAGGACACACTGTAAACCGTTTTTTATTCAGTTGGGCATTTTAACTATGCCCTCTTTGTTTATCATGAATTGTCTCTTGTATGTTAAGATGAATATACATTTATATACATTGTGTTCCTCAGTCCATAATTACTCTACAAGAAATAAGTTCTAATATTTATATTGCCAAATGCAAATACAACAAAGTTCAACATTCATTTGAAATTACACCTTTAAATCTATTTAATAGTCTTCCTAACAATGTCAAAGCTCTGCCATTAGTGCCATTTAAAAGAAAAGTTAAATTTACATTGCTCTCAAATCCTGTGTACAGTATCACAGAGTTTTATAGCAGTAACATGTTTCTGTAATGTTTTAATGTTATTTTTATGTATGTTTTCTTGACGTTGCTATACAACCTATGTATTGTTTTGGCAAATAAACCATATCTATATCAGTGTATACACATTTAAAGTTTTGATCTAAATAAACAATATAATCATTTGTTCTTTGGGTGCGTAAAAAGAAACGTTCACAGCTGCCTGCTTTCAAACTATCCTTTACATGGAAGAGTGAATGAGAGTGAGTGAGTGAGCGAGCGAGTAAGTTTGGTTTGAGGGCTCGTCGACAATTGGTAATTTAGGCCCGTACACGCAAGAAGTTTTGACATTTAGTTTTTATTTTTCAAAAACGGCTCTAATAACCTGGATTAAAATATCTAACGTTTGAGACATTGATACAAGGAATTCAAATTGTGTCACCTGTGTTTTATGTATTTTTGCACCGGAAATACTGATAGCCTTTGTTTGCCATTACTACAAGCGAAAAGCTTCAGTTGTGAAACTTCTGAGTTCAATTACCCTAACTAGGTTAATGATCCCATTTATAAGCTGGTTACACGTGGTCGTTGGTAAATTTGAAACTTCAGGTTCGGCGTTAGACAAGAAACATTTTAGGTCAGTTTTAACTAATAAATTAGTTTAGAGTGATAATCTCGAAAATCGTAAACGAACTAGCTCAGCAAATTAACGTGAACACAGTTGATATTGGGCTTCAGAAAAGCCTGTACTATTGCATGAAATGCCTCATCATGACCTGAAATAGGAGTGTGGTGTGTGATAAGCAGACATGGGGGAAACTCTCAGTGGTAATGATCTCTGCGTAAGCATAACTGAATTATGGAACTTTTGTGTCACAGGGGGAAGGTCGTATGCGAGGGTGTGCAGTCTCTTCCAATGACAAAGTGGAACTGTGACGTGAAGTGCACGGTGCGTTATTGACAGTGACCTTCCTACCTCTTTTGTTTACATGCCAAGCACAACATCCCCCGCACTCTACGGTCGATGCGTAGTCAACGTAACGTCCATGTGAGATGTTCACCCATGTCTAGTGATAAGCGCTAGAACAGTAATAGGACCCACTGCTTTTTACTGAAACAATAAGAGATATTCTGCATGTTTATAAGGTATTTTAGCTTGCCTCTGCTTGAACCATTTCCCCGGTGACTCTCGGTTCTCCGTCGCAAAGAAGAGAACCCGCGAATACATTATTGTCTGTTTTATTGACGCTGTATAAACCATCTGTGGTTTAATGTACAAAGAGGTTTGCAGTTGAAAGAGATACGTACGCGGGTTTTTGCAATCGAACTCGCTATTAGAATGAATAAATAATTTTTACTTTCTCTACTACGTATAGTTAGGTAGGGGAAAAATGCATTCGACCCAAAAATTCGATTTCGAGATTTCACCGGTAATATATGTTTTGAGACCCCCTGAATAAAACAAAAAGCATTTTTAGGAAAAGGTCTGTGTGCCTGTCTGTGAAAAGCATAATTCAAAAAGAAGAGTCGATTAATTATTTTGTATGTAATGACGCTGTCAATTGCCAGGATCATATTAGCGTCGCCGGTGTGTCGGCATTTTGTCTCACAGGAGTTCTTTTATAGTCAAGCTACTTTACTGACATGGAGCTGTCGATTAGCACACTTAAAAAACCATTGGTCTGGGCCGGATTTGAACCTGCGACCTTGGGATCACTAGGTCAGCGTCTAACCAACTGAGCCTTCCAGACCAAACCCAAAGGTGGTGTTCAAGTTGAAGGTCTTTCATGGTTCGACACGAAGATTTTGCAGAAAATTCCATCACTCTAAACAACCCTTTATATGGCAAATTTTTCAAAAATTTTGATTTTCTCAACAATGATTGTAACGATTTTGATTAAAATGTCATAGGTTTAAGATATTTTTATGTGAAATGAAAAATACATTTTGAATTTTCTGGCTATAGTCAATGTAGTCCTGTTTACTCTCGGTAATTTTTGCATAACTGTTGACCAAATCTTGCTATACAAAAAAAATCTGATGTGTTGCACTCACATGACTTTCTCTACTCTTGTACTAACCATTCTTACAAACTCTTATTCCTGTATCTTCTTCGTGTTAGTTGAGATAGGCATTTGTACAAATTATCTTATTGCTTATTTCCTTGTAGGTGCAACGGGAATATTAGAATAGCTTTGAGCGATAGCCAAATCTTTTAAAGCTTTGACATCCCGTTCGCTTTGCACGCTTAACATATAAAAAATGAACAACGATGTTCCATTTCACGAAAGTTTTGTTTTTCGAAACTGACACGAATAACAGGGAATATCTCCGAAATGGCTCACTCTACAAAAAATTTATTCAGACATAAATTGTGTGTTTTAGTGAGAGGTACATTTTTGTATATTAAGCATTTGTCTATCTCTTGCGGTTTACGTGTTATTCAAAAGTCATCCAGAGGAAACGGGACTACATAGGCTATAGCCAGAAAATTCAAAATATACATTTCATTTGTCATATAAGTATCTTAAACATCACATTTTAATCAAAATCGTTAGAGCCATTTTCAAGAAAATCAAAATTTTCAGAAAATTTTCCATGTAATGGGTAGTTTAGGGTGGAGCTATCTTCTTCAAAATCTTCGCGTCGAATCCTTGTAGGACATTAAACTTAAATACCAACTTTGGTTTTTAACCGACTTTTCGTTTTTGAGTTATGCTGTCCACAGACTGACGCACACACACACACACAAGGACCTTTTTCTAAAAATATTTTTTTTTCGATTCAGGGGGTCACAAAACATATATTTCCGGTGAAATATCGACATCGAATTTTTGGGTGGAATACAATAGGTCCTCTACTTACCAGTAGAGAAAGTAAAAATTTAGATAAGTTAAAACACAAGTTATGTCAAATGGTTCTTTTTGTAGAGTGAACTATTTCGGAGATATTCCTTGTTATTTGTCAGAATTTTGCAATACTAATAGACCATTATCAAATGGGAGGTCGTTATTCATTTTTTTACCTCCTGATCATGCAAGAGAACGAAATTAACCATAAGATGATTTGTGCAAATTACCTCGATTACATGAAGTAGTTAGAGGAACGTGTATGTAAGCATGGTTTGTGCAAGAGTAGAGAAAGTCATGTGAATGCAACACATGATTTGTTTTGTGCTTAATGCTAGTTCTTAAATATGGCACCACAGGTGGACAGTGATGACGCATGTAGTGAAATGTTTCTGAAGGAAATGCTGCAGTTTAGGGTACCTCCCCGACATTTACAGTTATGAGGACTGAAGGAAACCTGGAAAAATCTCAGGGACCTCCCATTTGCAAGTCTTAAGATTTCTACCATCCATGTCGGCATTAGATATTTTATTTTTTATTCATTTTATAACTAAAATTGTGACAAAGGCACACATATCAGTGCACTTCCGTGTGGTACAGCATGGGCACCTAACACAGCTAATACTAATGCTAAGAGCTGACTCATCAGTTATTCTGTCAAAGTCAACTTTGGTCCTCTTGTCAAAGCCGAGTGTAAGCATTGCCTAATGGAACTTCATCGAATGTGTTTTCGGGACAAGGTCACTATTTCTTAGGTAGAAGTTAGCTACTTAGTTATAACATTGCGACTCAATGTGAAGGGTATTTCTTCCTTTTATAGATCTCTTTTATTCTTCGCTTATGAATTGTTTCAGCACTTTAAATTGGTTATAAAATATCTAATTTAAAATAGTCAAAAGTAGAGTTTTATTTTGTGAACAGGAACGCTTTGGAACGAAGCTGGAACACTAGTGCAGCAATTCTACGTCCAAAATAAACTCATTTTTACTTTCTTCACCCAAAAATTCGATGTCGAGATTTCACCGGAAATATTTTTTGAGGCCTCCTGAATCAAAAACAAAACAAAAACATTTTTAGAAAAAGGTCCGAGCGCGCGTGCCTGTCTGTCTGTGAACAGTATAACTCAAAAACGAAAAGTCGTTTAAAAACTCAAAAATTGGTATTTAAGGTTAACAATTTTAAAGGATGTGACACGAAGATTTAACGAAAATTTCTCCACTCTAAACTACACTTTACATGGAAAATTTTTCGGAAATTTTTATTTTATCGAAAATGGCTTAACGATTTTGTTTAAAACGCCACTATGTTTAAGGTATTTTTGTCGCAAAGGAAATGTATATTTTGAATTTTCTGGTTATAGCCCATGTAGTCCTGTTTACTTTTGATGACTTTTGAATAACTGGTAAACCGTAAGAGATAGAGCAAGTATTACTGTATTAAAAATGTTGATCTTGTTAAAACACACAATTTGTCCGTTTTTGATGGGATGAACCATTTCGGAGATTTTTATTTATGTGAGTTTTCCAATACATATACTTTTCTCAAATGGAAGGTCGTTGTTCAATTTTTTTTTTATCTAAAACGGACTTTCAAAGCCTTCATGCAGCGACCAATTTTAGGTTTGACTATCGCTCATAGCCTATTGTATCCCAATATTCCCCTTGCACGTACAAGGAAATAAGCAATAAGATAATTTCTAAAAATGTTTATCTCGATTAACATGAAGAAGACAGAGGAGTAAGTGTTTGTAAGAATGGTTAGTACAAGAGTAGAGAAAATCATGTGAGTGCAACACACCAGATTTTTAAAATATTAGCCACTTAGATACATTTTTAAACAGCACTGATTATTAAATTTATGTGGTCTTCGATTATTGATGCATTCACTTCTACCTGCAATGTCTCGTTAACAATATCATCAATGAACAAATTATCCTGTCAATGCTTAAGAAGTTTTTTGAGTAGTTTTTTGCTGCCTTAGTGACAAATCATTGTCAATTACATTTGATGCCTGCTCGAAATCTACTTAAATTAATTATGTGTTGAACAACTGACAAAATATGCCATGGATTGCTAATTATATAACAAAACAATGGGACATGGCAGGAAAAGCCTAGTGAAAGTTTAAAAAATGTTAAATTTTTATTTGCAAATAGTCACCACAGGGTCCCTACCATATCCATATTTAAACTCTTCGGTGGTGGGAGTACACATCTCGCAGGAGGGTTCGGAGATAGGAGACCGTCTCGTCGGTCAGGAGTGCTTCGTGTTTTCCTACCGTGCAACGCCGAGACACCCCCCCCCCGACACTTACTACCCTTAAAGAGACCAGCCAGATGAAAGATGAAAGGAAATGAGAAGTGAAGCGAAATGGAGAGACAGTAAATGGGGGATGTAGAGAACCTACCCAGCATTCACCTGGCGACCCGGGGAAATCCAAAAAAACTCATGGATCAGGTAGGCCAGCTGCTAGGATCGAACTCGTGACCTTCCGAATGCAGGCCACAGACGAAATTGTCTGAGCCGTTCCATTCGGTACTCAGGGTCCTAAGTATCGACGGGGGTTTCGGCATGCATGGCAGGGAGTCCTCGTCCTCCGGATCGGGGGAGGTCTCTGGGTACCTGGCGCCCCAAAAGATGTGTAAGTCCGCAGCTCTTCCATAGGTCGATGTGCTACTAAGCCCCCCCCCCCCCTCCAAGCCTTGTCAGTCATCGAATATCCTCTTGTTGCATAAATAACTATTTATTAACGCTTTTGTTAGGCTGTTGAGAGGAGTGAGGGCAATGGAAGGGAGAGTGACAGAGAAGGCAATTTAATGAATGAGAGGGAACGTTCAGGGTGGAGGGAGTGAGTTACAGTTAAAAAGTGAGAGAAGGGGGGAGAACAGGCAACAATCTCCACATTTACGCAATAACGAACAGTGTTCTGCTATTATTTCAATAAAAATCTGATGTGTTGCACTCACATGGCTTTCTCTACTCTTGTACTAACCATTCTTACAAACTCTTATTCCTATATCTTCTTCGTGTTAGTTAAGATAAACATTTGTACAAATTATCTTGTATAGTATGATTTGGTCTATCTCTAACGGTTTACTAGTAATGCAAAAGTCGTCCAGAGTAAATACGACTACAAGGGCTATAGCCAGAAAATTCAAGATATAATTTGTCATAAAATAATTTTTCATAAAATAATTTGTCATAAAAATATCTTAAACATATGCTATTTTAATCAAAATCGTTAGAGCCATTTTCAAAAAAATCAAAATGTAAGAAAAATTTTCCGTGTAAAGGGTAGTTTAGGGTGGGGCTATTTTCTTCAAAGTCTTCGTGTCGCATCCTAGAAAGACATTAAACTTAAATACCAACTTTGACTTTTAACCTACTTTTCGTTTTTGAGTTATGCTGTGCAGACTGACAGACACACAGGCACACAGACAGACAGACACACACACATACACTCACTCACCACACACGGACCTTTTTCTAAAAATGCTTTTTTTGGATTCAGGGGATCTCAAAACATATATTTCCGGTGAAATCTCGACATCGAATTTTTGGGTGGAATACAATACTTCCCCTACTTACGAGTAGAGAAAGTAAAAATGATCTGATGTGCTACAGTCACATGTATTTCTCTACTGTTGTACAAACCATTCTTAAAGACACTTATTCCCATGTTAATTGATATAAATGTTTACACAACGTATTACTAATTTTTAATAGATGCCTAAGGAATATGGGAATAAGTAGGCTTTAGGCAATAGCCGTGTTTTTTTATTTATTTATTTATTTATTTTTTTTTTTTTTTAAATACCCGCCTCGGTAGCGTGATGGTTAGCGTGTCTGCCTCACGTTCAAGAGGTCGCGAGTTCGAATCCCGCTTAGGGAAGTTATCGGGTAAGGTTTTTTCCTACCCTGAGAAGACGAATGTCGGGTAACTTAAAGCTCCATGGACCTCGGGCTCATTTGAGCATCAGTTCACCCATTTCATTTCATTCATTCGTCCGATATGACACAATGTTGGAGGACGTTAATTCAAAAAAAAAAAGTTAGCCGTTTTAAAGCTGCTCGTTATGTGATGACTAAAATTACATTATCTTTGCTTGGCCAAGAGATAAGCATATGCCATCACTGTGTTACTTGTGCACTGCGCATTTTAATATCACCAAATATATCATGATTTAGGCTAAGAAAACCCGCAATCACTTTAATCGTTTTCACTGCAAAGGATTTCTTAAGATTAAAGTTGAGGGCTAGTTGGTTTTTTACAAGGCATTATGAAAAGTCTTGGAACATAAAAGTAACGAATAGTAGGAACAGCTGAAAATAGCATTATAACAAATAACACATACAAATTAACCTTAAAATGAAACAGCCTTGCGTATTAGGTTGAGTGGTAATTCCTCAAAGTTCAATGCGTTAGTGGACAGCTCTTAAAATATATATTTATTCGCCTTACTACAGATTTCTATATCTTACGAAAATCGCATTCAAGTGTTTCCATTGTAGTAATAAGTGCTTGCAATGAAAGGAGAAATGAAAACAAATGAATAACGATTCCAATTATGGGAATGTACCAGAGCTTGAATCTTGAAAGCAATAACAAGTGTCTCAGAAATGGTGAAATCCACAAAGAAAATGAATATGAAATAAATTCAATGTTTTAACGAGATCTAAATTTTTGTACAGTAAGATTAGGTCTATCTCTTACGTTTATCAGTTATGCAAAAGTCATCAAGAGTAAACAGGAGTACATGGGTTATAGCCAGAAAATTCAAAGTATGCATTTAATTTGCCATAAAATATCTCAAACATATGGCATTCAATCAAAATCGTTAGAACCACTTTTATGAAAATCAAAATTTTCCATGTAAAGGGTAGTTTAGTGTGGAGGAACTTTTTTTTTTTTTTTCAAAATCTTCGTATCGCATCCCCTAAAGATACTGAACTTAAATACCAACTTTGGTTTTCAACCGACTTTTCGTTTTTTAGTTATGCTGTACATAGACAGACACCTCGCGTGCTGAAGTCTGATGGGTTGCACTCATATGACTTTCTCCACTCATTCTTGTAATAACTATTCCTACAAACTCATCCCTATATCTTCTTCTTGCTAGCTGAGAAAAAACATTTGCAGAAATTGTCTTGTTGCTCATTTCCTTGTAAGTGAAAGGGGAATATGGCAATACAGTAGAATTTAAGCGACACTCAAATATTTTAAAGCTGGTCGCTATTTAAAGACTTTGAAATTCCTTTCTCTTTGTACGACCAAGAGATAAAAAAAGTGGATAACGACCTTCCACTTGAGAGCAGTATAAGTACTGCAAAACTCACACAAATAACAAGGAATATCTCCGAAATGGTTCACTCCACAAAAAATGCATTTGGACATAAATAAATTGTGTTTTAACGAGATCTATATTTTTGTGTATAGTATGATTTGGTGTATCTCTTACGGTTTACCAGTTATGCAAAAGTCATAGAGTAAACAAGACTAAATAGGCTATAGCTAGAAAATTCAAAATATATATTTTGTTTGCCATTAAAATATCTTGAACATATGGAATTTAACCAAAATCATTGGAGCTATATTTGAGAAAACCAAAATTTTCGAAAAATTTTCCATGTAAAAGGTAGTTTTGGGTGGAGCAATTTTCTTCAAAATCTTCGTGTCGTATCCTTGAAAGATATTAAACTTAAATACTAGCCTTTGTTCTTAACCGACTTTTCGTTTTTGAGTTATGCTGTTCACAGGCACACGATTTTTTACTTTCTCTACTGGTAAGTAGGGAAAGTATTGTATTCCACCCAAAAATTCGATGTCGAGATTTCACCGGAAATATATGTTTTGAGACCCCCTGAATCCAAAAAGAGCCTTTTCAGAAAAAGGTCCGTGTGTGTCTATGTGTCAAAAACGAAAAACCGGTTAAAAACCAAAGTTGGTATTTAAGTTTAATGTATTTCAAGGATGCTACACGAAGATTTTGAAGAAAATAGCCCCACCCTAAACTACCCTTTACATAGAAAATTTTTCGAAAATTTTGATTTTCTTGAAAATGGCTCTAACGATGATGATTAAAATGTCATATGTTTGAGATATTTTTATGACAAATGAAATGTATATCTTGAATTTTCTGGCTATAGCCCCTGTAGTCGTATTTACTCTGGACGACTCTTGCATAACTGGTAAACCGTTAGAGATAGACCAAATCATACTATACAAAAAATGTAGATCTTGCTAAAATACACAATTTATGTCTCAATAAATTTTCTTGTAGGGTGGACCATTTCGGATATATTCCTTGTTATGTGTGTGAGTTTCGGAAAACTTAAGACTTTCGTGAAATGGGCCATCGTTGTTCATTCTTTTATACAATGTTAAGTGTGCAAAGACAACAGAATCTCAAAGCTTTAAAACGTTTGACTATCGCACAAAGCCTACTGTATTCCCCCTTGTACCTACAAGGAAATTAGCAATTAAATAAGTTGTACAAATGTTTATCTTAACTAGTACGAAGAAGATATAGGAATAAGAGTTTGGAAGAATGGTTAGTACAAGAGTAGAGAAAGTCATGTGAGTGCAACACATCAGATTTTTAAGAATTATTTTGTTGTTTAACGACGCTGTCAATTGCTAGGATCACATCAGCGTCGCCAAAGTGCCAGAAGTTTTTCTCGCAGGAGTTCTTTTACATGCCAGTAAATCTACTGAGATGGAGCTGTCGTTTTTAAGCACACTTAAAAACCATCGGTCTAGGCCGGATTTGAACTCGCGACCTTGGGATCAGTAGGCCAGCGTCTAACCTCTGAGCCACTTAGATCGACAGGCACAGGCACACAAAGACACATAGACACACACTCACATGGACCTTTTTCTAAGAATGCATTTTTTTTTTATTCAGGGGGCCTCAAAACATATATTTCCGATCAAATCTCGGCATCGAATTTTTGGGTTGAATACAATACTTACCTTACTATACGTAGCAGAGAACGTAATAAAGAAGCTGTATATTAAGTAAATTGGTGTTTTGTGTTTGCTTTGTGGCCTTCCGCAGCATCTGCGCATTTTGTTCATTGCGTTGTGACATGAAGAGTGCCACGCTTGATGGATGGCAGACAAGACGAAATCGAGTTACTTACCGGAGTCCGGATTGTTTCATTGTGGGTTAATATGCTACATCCAGTTCAGAGCAAGAGTAGCTCTTCCACCATCTCTTAATGGAACTCAGTGCTTGGCCAGTGCATGCCAAGGCTTCCAAGTCCTCTTGCAGTAATTTACTGTTTCAATGAGCAGCACTATACTGCATATTTTCTGCACTACATTTTAGTGTATTGGCAAAAATACCCGACGTTGTCTGTAGTTTGACGATTTTATCCGTACAACCTTTGGAACTTTACCCAAAATAAACAAAGAAAACACCGGGAAAACGCTACACAAAAGCACTTTTGAACAACCCCAAATACCACAGGAAGAAAAGCAAGTGGAGAAAGCTGTGTGAATGTAAGATGCATTTCTATGTCAATCATATAGAATACTGTAGTGTGACTTTTTTGGTGGGTGTAAAGTAAAGAAGACAGATGTAGTCGAGATAAAGAAACACTTTTATTTCCGTAAACAGTAACTTTGTACACTCGTTGCAACAGCAAGAAAGTCTTTTCCGATTCACCAACAGCACGGCTCCGAATTAGTAACACAAAAACAACTGTCCCTTCTCACACTTTACCGCTATTTATATCTCCCAGGCCTATTCTGGAAACTTCAGGAAAGTTCAGTTATTATTGCGGTGAAATACAAAGCAGAAAATTCCAGAAGTCTCTATCCCTTTCTCTCTTTCGGCAAGCGCCCCAACAATGCGGCCATTCTCTGTCTCTTCCCTTCGGCTCCTTTGCGGTAGTGCCGACAATAATGCGATGGGCGACACTGCTCCCTCCTCAAGGCTGGTCGTTAGGCCAGGTAGGCGACTGGCTGGGTCCCCCCTCCCCAGTGCAGGCAATCAGATGCGGCGGGCGCGGTGACAATATGAATTCTTTGTAGAAGAGGGAGTAGAGAAAGAAGTGTGATCGTGTTTCGTAAAAGAAAAGTGAGCAGAGAAAATCGTGTGAATGTAACTGTTGCTTTCCATTTCAATCATAAAAAAGTGTATGAATTGTATGTTGAAGGGCGAATAGAGAAAGAAATGTGAATTTGTTACGTAAAAGAAAAGTGAGTGGAGAAAACCATATAAATGTTACGTTATGTAGTAACATTTATAGCATACAACTTCTCCATGAAAAAATACGTATACGTGCTGAATTTCGCGGTGATCGGTCAAGCGTTTTAGGAGCGCATGCAGAACAAACATACAAATATTTATTTTTATAGCTATAGCTAGATTATGCGACGAGCACAAAATGGCAACAATTAAGTTGTAAGTATATTTTATGAAATGAGCGGTAGCGAGTTTTATAATGTTCATACAAGCATTTTAATTGTCATTATACTCAAGCTTCATACGGCTTGACCATGTGTCAAGTTTAAAACATAAGTAAAATGCTTTTAATTTTCTACGCTGCGTGACCGACATTTTAATCACGTATTTTTTATTCGGTTGTATACATAAGAATCGATAGTAGATAAACCTTGAATATATTCAACACAGAAAAATCTGATGTGTTGCAGTCACATGACTTTCTCTACTCTTGTACTAACCATTCATACAAAGTCTTATTCCTACTATTCGTATATCTTCTTCGTGTTGGTTGAGATAAACATTTGTACAAATTATCTTATTGCGTATTTCCTTGTAGGTACAAGGGGAATATGGGAATACAGCAGGCTTTGAGCGACAGCCAAACCTTTTAAAGCTTTCAAATTCCGTTCTCTTTGCACATGTACAAAAATGAATAACGGTGTTCCATTTGACAAAAGTATAAGTTCTCCAAAACTGACACAAATAACAAGGAATATCTCCGAAATGGTTCACTCTACAAAAAATGTACTTAGATCTTTTTTTTTTTTTTTTTTTTTTTTTTTTTTTTCCTCCATCAGGCTCTACATTTTTGTATAGAAAGATTTATCTATCTCTTACGGTTTACCAGTTATGCAAAAGCCATCCAGAGTAAATATGACCATATAGCCAGAAAATTCAAGATATACATTTCATTTGTCATAAAATATCTCAAACATATGGCATTTTAATCAAAATCGTTGGAGCCATTTTCAAGAAAATAAAAATTTTCAAAAAATTTTCCATGTAAAGGGTAGTTTAGGGTGGAGCAATTTTCTTCAAAATCTTTGTGCCTCATCCTTGAAACACATTAAACTTAAATAGCAACTTTGGTTTTCAACCGACTTTTCGTTTTTGAGTTATGCTGTCCACAGACTGACACACACACACACACACACACACACACACACACACACACACACACACACACACACACACACACACACACACACACACGATGCTGGTTTTGGATTCAGAGGGCCTCCAGACACATATTTCCGGTGAAATCTCGACATCGAATTTTACGTAGTAGAGAAAGTAAAACGCAATTGGCATTTGGTCTGAAAGAAGTGGAACCTACTGACGATTTTAGACAGACCTGAACATGACAACGAAGTCGTCTCTATTTTGTGAAATACTGAAAAAAAAGTTATGAACACCTAAACTAGCGTTGGTATGATGTTAAAAAGAATTGTATTTCCTGCTGCACAGTGGAACATTTGATATTAAAATCATTTCGTAAGAATTTGTTCTTCATTATTATAAAGTCCTGGACTTCAATATAGATCACTGTCAGTGTTTGGCTTTCAGACGTGTATAAACATTACGTAATAGAAAAGCTTGTTGACGGAAGTTCTCTTAGAATACCAAGCCAAATTCAGTCTATAACAACTCTGCATATTGATATTAGGGACCAAGGTTAACCGCTTGATTCTTTCAGGGTGTGTTCATAGTTCAACGAAATATTCGTCTGACCTTATCATGCACGTGTTAAATCAAAAGTTAGATTAAATAATTTCCTCTCACTGATCTTTTCTTTTGCATTTTGTTTGTTTGTTCAATTTTAAAGACCTTCAGAGCTGAAAGATTTGTAATCACTGCATATTAAACAGCTATGCAGATATGATTTATTTCTGCAAAGCAGCTAAAAACCTGCTCTGAGAGCCTTGAGTGAATAAATAAAGGAAAACAAAAGGTAAAAGACACACTGTTGCTAGGCAAATATGAAATTAATACATTGATGGGATATCTACATAACCGTGGACTGAAATTTCTCCAAGTAGAGGACAATGAAAATTTGGTTTTGCATATGAGTTGCGTAAAGTATTCCTTTTTATTCAATCAGATTGTAATGTATGTTTATCTTCAGACAACCAAACACACAGTCAGTTATAAACATCACATACTGCGTGAAGTCATTCTATCCATTACAGCCATTGGTCTTCCTTTAATTTAGGGCAAACCATACTGAATGTTGAGACACGTGTAACTTGGCATATGTCAACACGGTAATCAAATTCTTGTCATACTCTTTGGAGCATATCTTCTGATACATTGGTAGCAACTTCTGCAATCCTGCGATTGAGTTCTTCAACATTTTGTGGTAAAGGTGGCACATAAACATTATCTACTATGTATTCCCATAGGAAGAAGTCACAGGGAGTTAGATCCGGGGATCTGGGAGGCCACTTTTCCCGTTTCGTTCTATCCAGCGTTGAGGTAACTCATTGTTAAGGAAATTACGAACGTCATTATGATAACGGGGTGGGGCCTCGTCTTGCTGGAACAAGAAATCATCAGAATATTCTTAACTATATACAAAAATATCATATATATGTACTGCGGCGGATGTGGAAACTACGAGCATTATCTGTAACATCAAAACAAAACCATTTGAGATCCTCCTTCATATGTCATCTAAACGAAAGCTGTATTGTGTGTTGTTTTTGTGTAATAAATCAAGAAAAGTGTTACCGGATACCTGTATAACAATATTTTGTGAAAGGTTGTCTTCGTTACATACTGGTGTACCTAATTGTATTTATATCTATAATTTTATGACATTAACAAAAGAAGAACAATCATTCTGTTTAGTGGGTATTAAGGAAGATGCTACTGACAAATAGTGGTAACAATTTATTAGGAACATGTGAAAATAAGAATCCTCAACTGATAGACGCCTTTAGTTGCACTTTCTGTCCAATCCTTCACTGCAGATGGCATTTTCGTCAGCACACGTTGGCTGGGTTTCAGGTAAGAATGAAATTTCAGGAAATGTGTCTGAAATAATACTGGATAAGGAGTAGGACTCTGATACAAACGGCAAAGCTGGTTCATTGATTTTCCATTAACGAAAAGACTTGTTTCACACAGGCATTGTTGAGGGGGTTGGGTATTGCAGGAAGTACTGCACCATCTTCAAAAATTAGAATAACAGGGAATTCTGTTCATTTCTAGTGTTCTTGTAAAATTTTGAAGCCCCTCCCCCTTGTTTGCTTTCACTAGCCCTGGTGAAAGCATTTTATATCATCTATGAACACGCCCTTTTCAGCCAGAATTTTGAAAGTTGGTTTAATTGCAATAGTAAAGTTGCAATACGTCCACACATTGAAGTATTCTACACAACCGTTCAAAGCGATCCACGCACCTACCGGAATTTTACAGAACTTCTTGTATAATTTCAGGACCTCCTAAATACCGGACCTGACACTGTGATTCAAGATGGCGGCCTATGTGGTGGGAACTACTTATAAACAACTCGTCTACAGGCTACAATTTCAACGCAGCAAAATAAAAATGTGTAATAACACGCCTATTTTGTGAATATGGGCTGTGTTAAACACAAAAGCACTGTCTTAAACATAACCTCAAGTAAACAAAAAAGGATGACATTTAATATTAAACGATAACCCATGGGCAATGAAATATATAACCTTAAATATCATTCATGCTATCTACAGGTCTACATGCCATTATGTAACTGCATTACACACTCAAATTACAAAGAAGATAGACAAAACTGCAAGCAGCATGTTACTTAAATAAAACAGAAGTGTTGACATTGAGTTGACTCAATTATTAATCATTATTTACACTGTTTTTCACATTTGTACAATGTACATAATGTTATATACCTACACAAAACATACTATACTGGATGGCTGATATACAAATGCTGCCATCTAGGATAATTAACTACCTACTAAATTCAAAAGCTTTAGGGTGGAAATTTGCTTTTGCTATTATTGAAAACTTTTGATTACTCAGTACTTCATGACACTTTATTTTACAGGGGGAATCCACAAAAGCAGATGAAATATTAAAAATAATAACCGTAAAACAGCACCGTAAATGAAATATATGAAATACGTAATCTTAAATCAGCATTGTAAAGCAACTTTGTGTTAGGTTAGGTTAGTGTATGTATATGAGTGGGGTGACAGGGTCCTGTGTTATCGAAATATTTACAATTTGGGTAGTGTTTATGCAATCATTTCAACGTAAATGCATTAATCAATCATTGTAGCATATATTACACTCGTTTATGCACATTTATTAGCTAAATATCCGCCGCATAAGCGAAATAAAACCACTTCATCGACCGTACGAAATTTTCTCATAAATAAAACACGAAGCTTGAGCGCACAATAAAACTTACAAGATCGTAATCAGCAATAAAAACTGCATCCATTGCACTATGTTTCATTCGTTTTCTCGAGCGGCCGATTTTGTAAATATTTACCAAACTTTGCTATAGTCTACAGTTTTACATGCAGCAACATAACACATTTCTTCTAAACTACACATTTAAACTACAAAGACAAAAGATAATTTATAAATACAAGCAGCATACTACTTACATGAAACAAACTGTTGGTGTTACAGATGCCACTAATTGAGTTCACTCGAAATTATTGTCTTTCACTATTCACACTATTCACCATGTTATATATTCACCGGCAACTAATACACATAACGCTGCAATTTATAGTAATTAAATAGTGAATTTAGAAGCTTTACGTTGTAATTTACCTTTTGTTTTAACTGAAAGTTTCTGATTTTTAATTTGCATCCGGGAATGCAACAGTTACGGGGCATTGTCATGTTTGAGGTTAGGTTGTACTATGGCAACAATAACATACACTACTGGAACAGTTTTTCTTCAACAACCACTCACCACTGTAATCGTGACACAAATTGTACTTGCAAACAGATAAATTAACCATACTATACGGCTAATGTAGCCATAGTCCTAGATGGAACACAATAAACATGAACACGTGGATAGCACACGGCACAGTCAACACGTTATTAGATTTATTCCCGTTCCTATACTACCCAAATAAAACTTTCGAAACACTCGCTTTGCTAATATGAAGACAAACTTACATAGGAATTATTATAACAAACAATAACTCGAAGACAGAAAATAATACGAAAAACAGCGTGTGGAAACACCTCAGAAATCACTCCCACCAGCCGACGCCATTTTTGTACAACTGGGATGCCAGGGTCAGGTCCGTTAATCTAGAGGGTCCTGATAATTTTGTCAGAATTGAACTTTTAGGAGAAAACTAATATTACACAATAAAGTCACTAGCACACGGACAACTCTCCAGACATTATTTGACATGTCATCCTTCCTCTCGATCTTCTAGAACAGCGATGTCCAACCATGCCTCTTTGGAGACGCTTACGTAATTAGCTATCTCCCACCCAGCTCACAACCAGAGAGTCAGTATCCAGTGACGGACACAAACAGGCGATTCATGGAAGTTTTTTGTAAGTCATGCTTCGAATTTTCTGGGAATGTCCTCAGGTGATCTCTTGTTTCTGGATTACTTTTGCATAAATGGTAAACGGTAACAGACAGACAAAAACTTACTAAATAAAAATGTGGATCTCGTTAAAACACACAATTTATGTCAAATACTTCTTTTTTCTTTTGAATGAACCATTTACGAGATATTCTTTATTATTTGAATTTGTCAATAGTTTATATTTTTCTCAAACAGGAATATGTTATTCGTTCCTTTATCTGTTGGCCTTGCAAGAGAATAGGATTTCAAAGGCATCCCATACCAACCAGTTCTTAAAACATTTCACTAACGCTTAAAGCCTACTGTATTCCCATAATCCCCCTTGTACCTGCAAGAAAATCAGCAATAAGATAATTTCTGCAAATGTTTATGTCGAGTAAAATATAGTAGATAGAGAAATAAGTATTTGCAAGAATAGTGTGTATAAGAGTGAGTGTTGTTCTACATAAATTTGCGAACAGAGTTTCTCCAAATTATCACAATAGGTTACGCGACGATCACTTGGTGTATCTTCTAAGGCTATGCACTTCACCAAATATTTAAGAACTTCTTAAACGTAAGCAGTACCATAGAAGTCACTAATGAACAGATGTTTATCGCATAAGATTTGAAAGTGCTTTCTTAAATCAAACGCAACGTATGTACATATAACCAAACCACCACTGCAACACGTCTGAGTGTTAAAAGAGCGGCACAGTCCGCATAAAGTGGAAGGAGGTAAACCCAACCTCCCCTCTTTCGCAAACGTTTGACATCACTGTTCTAGACTTTTCTAGTAATTTTCGCATTATTTCGTGTTACTTCTGTTATGGGCAGCGGTTTCTAAGTGTCATCTACTTAAAATTCAAGATTTAAGATAACGTTGATCGTTATCATGGGAAAATTAGGTTTATGGATTGTATACTTGCCACCTAACTAAGGTTCAAGGTTTAGCATAACATGAATTACTCTCAGGGGAGCATGAGCCTTATGGACAGGTGGATAAGCAAAGGTTTTGTGCTGTAAGGGTAAAAGTTCCATTCCTTACCTCAGTCCATCTCTGACCGAGGTGTGACTGTTTGATAATGATTCCAATAACTGCTGTTGGAGGGCAGGAATGCATCAGTATCGTGTTGAGATATGTCAAAATGATTCAAATACATCATGGTCGTACGTACTAGCTGCTTCTTGCCCAAAATGTCAAATAATTATGTCAGTTAAGTAAGGCTCATGTTTGCACAAGTCAGAGAAGCAAATAACTTTTAAGTTTTCTAGTATTTCTAGAAGTGGCTTTCCATCACACACGGCGGGAATGTCATGTACACAAAACCAATTTAGTTTTGAGATAACTCAACAATATCAAAAAGTATGGAGTTGTTTACCTTGAAAATGGCAGAAAGGCTGCTGAAGCTATTGCTCTCCACATACTTTTTGATTTTGTTGGATCACATTGTTTCACTATTAATAGCCTCAAGTGTGTATAATAAAATTTGAGATTCTCCAAAGTCTCAGAGATCGTTCAACTGACCTCCAACTGCTTCAAGATATCCACAGTCTTTATTCCATTGCTCTAAATAAAAAGAAAATAGTTACTTTCATTTGGGTCCCTTCACACTGCGGCATTAAGGGCAATGAAGAAGCGGACAAAGCTGCTAAAGAAGCAAGTCGGTTAACAGACACACATGAACAGCAAGCAGTAACTTATCGTGATATTACAAAGTACTTCTCCAGACTAATAAAAACAAGATGGAAACAGGCCTGGAATCAATCGCCTCCAGAAAAACTACACGTGGTAAGGAAAGGAGACACCAATTCTTCCCCTGTCTGTTCTCTTAGCAGGAAAGAGCAGGTGATTATCTCACGTCTCCGCATTGGTCATACAAGGTTAACCCACTCATACCTCCTCAGCAAAGGCCAGCCACCACAATGTGAAGTCTGCAACACCCGCCTCACAGTAAAACATCTCCTCACAGAATGTAAGCAATACGCTACACAACGACAGCTTCATCACATCACTGGAGACTTAGCCACCACTCTGAACACGCCATCCAACTGCAGAAGGGTGTTATCATTTCTCAAAGGTACGGGCTTGCATACGAAAATATAATATGAAGGATATTTTTGTTGTACTGATTTGTTGATTGTATTCTCATGTTTTTGGTTAAATAATTGTATCAAATTTATTGTATACCGCTGTATTACATAGAATAGTCGCGATATGACTTAATTGTTAAAGCTACTGTAAATAAATAAATAAAAAAAAAAATAATAAAAAAAATTTGAGATCTTTCCATAATAATAATAATGAGAGGCATAAGTTGTCATAAATAACTGAAATACTAAACGGCTACCACTAAGTACCATGTGATAACTAGAGCTAGGACTGGCTAGGTCAAATATCATTTTGCTTGTAATGTGTGAGTGCCACTAGTATATATGAATAGTGCGGAGAAGGGAAGGGGATGACATAGGTAACCTGGAACTGTTTGGGATCATCTCTCTGTTTCTTATCGTCTTATGGGGTCTTGCAAGGGGTGAGAGATGGTTACTAACCAATGAACTACTTGACAGATGCAATACAGGCCACTGTAATATGGACAAGGAAAGGTGGGGAGGGGAAGGGTAGATACACCTGGTCTGGTAGAAAAGCCACATTTTAATAATCTTTATCTCCAAATTCTTAATGTCTAATATGGTAAAGGTTGCAAATGTTGCTTGACATAAGTAGCATTTATTGGGTTAAATGATTCTTCGTTATAAGAAAAGCCTCAACTTTGTCCTTAGAATCACAAACACATAAAGCTTTACAGTAAACAGTGTAATATTATATTGAAAAATATAAAAACGTTTAATCCAGCTACAAATTCTCCCTATACTTAAACTGGAATTACAATTCGTATCGAAATAACTTTAAACATGTTTGCGTATTACATTATATTGTAATACGGTTTCTGCTTTCGAATGAAACGTTTTCTTTTAATGTGTACGTTTCTTGGGTGGCATTAGATTTTAATTACATTTCTACGAATTTGTATAGTTTCTGAAATTTGTCAATTGTGTTACCACTTTACCAAAGACTAGTAATGTGGTCACGTGTGACTTTTTATGCATACGGTCTGCTGTGAACTAAGCAACAGTTGAGAAAAATTAAAAGTTATTTTGTTGTTTAACGACGCTGTCAATTGCCAGGATCACATCAGCGTCGCCGGTGTGCCGGAATTTTGTCCCGGAGGAGTTCTTTTACATGCCAGTAAATCTACTGACATGGAGCTGTCGTTTTTAAGCACACTTAAAAACCATCGGTCTGGGCCGGATTTGAACCCGCGACCTTGGGAACAGTAGGCCAGCGTCTAACCAACTGAGCCACCCAGACCGACTCAACAGTTGAGTAACGATTTACTGAGCCGTCAGAGATACAATCTTGTAACAAACGATAAATATGTAAACAACTTGAAATACTCGATAAAGGCCAATACAGCTTGGGATGTAAAATAGAACCCAGGCTAATAAGCCATCTAATAATAAAAAACTACTTCCTTTTCGTGTCACTGGTTATAGTAACTGTGTCCAGCCAGTAGCATGAATACTGCTGTAATTGAAGAGGGGTAAAGAGAGGGAAATTACGGGAAGGTACGAGGACTTCGTTGAATAATAATGATACCTTTGCATTTTACTAAATTCGCTTTCTGTACATAAGAATACTCAGTGTATACAATGGGACCAGTAACTAAACTTCTTTATATAAAAGTCAAAATGCAAATCCTGCGATGGGTGCCGAAGATTTATTCTTTATTGAAGAATACAACTTGCTTGAAAATTGCGCCGATTACGCGAGGCTTTTGACAAAATGTCTCCCGATTCGAAAATAGCGAAACGATATGCGTGTGGCAGAATGATTACATATGTGCGTACGCAGGAAAGTAAGGTAGAATATAACACATTTGCAGGTGAGTGGTTGTTGTTCTATTGCTACTCATGATAGCAGTCAAAGTGGTGACATATACATCTTATTTTTCTGGTCTAAACTCATTGAAATTCAGAGCTACTCCTTGTGTAAGTGGAGGTCGCGTTGCCATTCCATTGTAGTCAGTTGTACAGGAATTCCGCATTCCATTGAACAGCTGCCTAATCTCTCTCCTTGGCATGGATTATCATAATCCAGCAGATCAAAAGGAGTGTTGTGATTTAATGACGACTCTATGACAACTTAGTACCTCGACCGAAAGGCGACCTTTTGTGCCTATGCTCCTGACGGGTCACTCCCCGGGAGGATGGATGAGGCGAATGGATCCTAAGGACGGCCGGAAGGTTTCCACGCAGAGCAGAGGGCAGGATCCCTGCGTTTTCCCAGTAAGAAGCACCAGGTGGAGGCTGGCCTCCAGGTCCTCTTCTACCCCTTTGGGTTCGTGCTCCCAAGGGGGGCGCGGGACTCGGAAACCGACTTCCCTCCCCCTCGGACTTGTACCATCTCATGGGGGCCCGGAAACCAGTAGGCTCGCCTTCCAATCCGGGGGAAGAGATTTCCAGAGTGCATTTGTTCCCCCTGATGTCCTGCTACCACGACGCTCGCTGACGCTTCCAACCCTGAAAGAAACCTAACGGAATAAAGAATGAAATGAAATTATTAATGTTATGTAATAGAGGGACAGGAAACTGGCGACCCGGGAAACCTCCGAGAAAACCAATGGGATGGAATCCGCATACTCCCAGATGCGGGCCACAGATGTTACCTCCTGAGCTAATGATAGTGAATTGTAGGCTTGATTTGGTGAACACTAAAGTTGGAGGAATGTTGTATATTTTTAAAATTTGTTTTTCTTCATTGTATGACTGTGGTACATAGCCTACATTTCCATTTAAAAATGTAGTTTTAATGAATGTAGAAATTCCAAATATTTATCTTATATTATTCAGCCATCATTTTCCAGGCTTACACTGTTCATGGAATATTTCTCTATCCTCTATGTCTTAGCTGTTATAGTAGACTTAGTATTTATTTATTCATCCACTGATCATTTTACATGACATGGGATATATCATATATAGCACACTATAATTAATACATAATTATTATACAAAATACGATAGTACAACCTTGTATCATTTATGTAGTTTACAATGCCATTGGTTATTACAAGATATATCATTAAATATTTACATCTAAATACAACATTCATTATAGTTCAGCAATATTATGCAAACATTTATCTATTAGAAATGATTTTAGAGTAGCTTTAAATTTTGAGTCTGTCCTATTTTTAACTGCTAATGGTAATTTATTATATAATATAGCTCCTATTTTATATGGGTCCTTATTGGTTTGACTTTTATTCGTGCTCACCCTATGGTAATCATTTGCACTTCTTGTGTCATATTTATGGCAGTCTTTATTGAAAATGTTAAACTTCTTTTTTTCTTTAACAAGCATAATAGTTGAGATATCCTAACTGTGAGATCACAGTTAGGATATTTTGAGTTTTGAATGTTTCTCGACAGGATTGTCGAAAATGAAGATGGTATATAGTTCGTATGCATTTTTTTTTGTATCTTTAATAATCTGTCCATGTTGGTTTTACTCGTTCCACCCCAAATTTCAATTCCATATGTTAAATGCGGGTAAACAATGCCATAATAAGCTGATTTAAGAATATTAATGTCACCATATTTTGCTAACTGTCTCAATAGGTACAGTCCTGAGTTCATTTTATTACAGAGTATTTCTATGTGTGTATTGTAGGTTAAATCATCTTCTATGTGTACTCCCAATAATTTAAAGCATTTTACTTGTTCTAAAGCAATATTGTTAATGTTTATATTCACATTATCTTTCTGAAATGTCATGACTTTTGTCTTCCCTATATTTAATGTTAGCCCATTATTTAGTAAGTACTGTGATATTTCACAGACTGCACTTGTCATTTTTTCTTCTAAGCCTTCTCGACCATCATTCCAACATAATATAGATGTATCACCTGCATAAGAGATCACCTTGCTGTTCTCCGGTTCAGGTAAATTATTTATATAGATCAAGAACAGTGTAGGTCCCAGTACTGATCCCTGCGGTACCCCAGACTTTACTATGTTATAGTCCGATTTAACAGTGTGTATAATATCATGCTTTTTCCAGTTTATTTCTGTACATTGGACACGGTTTTTAAGATATGTTGCTAGCAATTTGTTAATTTGTCCTCTAAAACCATAGTGTTCTAATTTTGAACACATTTGATGAAAGGAGAGTGAGAGGTATTCAGTGATTGAGCTGAGTGTTTTGGGAATGGGATACTCGTAAGTAGAGTACAGAACTATAATCATTAAACCCATATGCAGGAAAATAATAATGCAGTTTTGTTCCAAGGATGGAAGGGTTCCAAAAAGTAACCATAGGTTTAGTTATACTGTTCAAAATAACATTCCTCTATCTTTACACTAACACGCTAGCTATCAACGGAATGGCTCAGGCGATAATGTCTGTGGTCCGCCTTTGGAGATCACGAGTTCGATCCCCGTGGTCGAACTTCCTGACCCATGGGTTTTATTTAAGATTTCCCCGGGTCAACAGGCGAATACTGGAAAGAATTTCCATATCCTCCGAATTTCCTTTCCCTTCATTGCGTTACATTAATCACTGTATGTCACCCTTCATCGCGTTAGGCTTCTTTCAGGGTTGGAAGCGTCGGTGAGCGTCGGGGCAGCGGCACGGCAGGAGGAAAGAATGTACTCTGGAAATCTTGTCCCCCGGATGGGATGACGAGCCTACTGGCGAGTCCATGGCATGGTACAAGTCTGAGGGAAGGGGGGTCGGTTTTCGAGCCTCGCAGCCCCTCATGGGAGTACGAACCCTAAGGGGTGGGATAGGAACCGGGCCGAGCCAGCGTCCGACGGAGACTTCTAGCTGCGAAAATGTAGAAACAACATTACGGCCGCCCTTAGTGTCTATTCACCTCAACCATCATCTCGGGGGTGCCCCGTTAGGGGCATAAGCTCAAAAGATTGCCTTTAATTAAGATGCCATATGTTTTAGATATTTTTATCGCAAATGAAATGTATATTTTGAATTTTCTTAGCCCATGTAGTCCCGTTTACCCTGGATGACCTTTGCATAACTGGTAAACCGTAAGAGATATACCAAATCTTACTATACAAAAATGCAGGTCTTACTAAAACACAATTTATGCCTTTTTTTTCGGAGTGAACCATTTCGTAGATATTCCTTGTTATTCGTGTGAGTTTTGGGGAACTTATACTTCTGTCAAATGGAATATCGTTATTTACTTTTATATACTAATCCTGCAAAGATAACGAATTTTAAAGCTTTAAAAGATTCGACTATCGCTCAAAGCCTACTGTATTCCCATGTTCCCCTTGTACCCACAAGAAGATAAATAATAAGATATGCAAATGTTTATCTCAATTAAGACGAAGAAGATATTGGAATAAGCTTGTAAGAATGGTTAGTACAATAGTAGAGAAAGTCATGTGAGTGCAACACATCAGATCGCTGGTTTAAAATGGTTTCGATGATAATGATGGAGTATTTTATAATGGAGACAACAATGCCGTCCTGTACCTTTTTGGAAAACTTACCACTTTGGACACATGATTCTGGAAAAGTACCCCTAGCTTAGAACAGTGACCTTCACGTCACACATATGGTATGACGTACAGAAGAACGGAATGGTTGGCATGTGTCATAGATTTTTTTGTCTCTTTTGAACATACGCGTTCCAAGAATTCCTTTCAGTTCCCCGCGGTAATAAGCTTAGAGAAGTGAAAGAACTTCCCATAAACTGGGTAACTTCCTGTCGCATATCTCGTCGCGAGGAGGTTAGCTTGGCTCGGTTGCGAATGAGCCACTGCAATTTTTCGCACGGTTATCTATTTAAAAGGGACCCTGCTCCTCTTTGTCCGCTGTGTGACAACTTTTTGTCAGTCCGTCACGTGCTGCTAGAGTGTTCCTCTCTAGCGCACCTTCGAGATTCTCTGCAGCTGCCTGTCAGACTTACAGAGGTTTTAGCGGACGACAAACAAGCGGTCGAAAGAGATTTTAGGCTTCTAGCGGAGTGAAGCATGAGATTGAGGATTTGAAGCTTTATATAAATAATTTTTGGTACTCTTTTGACATAATTATAAGTTTGTTTTAATTTTGGCTTTTGCCACTATTTTTTATATTTATATATTTTCCTTCTTCAGTAGTAAATATATTTTCCTTCTTTAGTAGTAATTATATTTTTTATTGAAGTTTATATCTGGCTATTGTCTTGAACTATCTTTTAAGGGCGCTGATGACCAAGAAGTTAAGCGCCCTTAAACCTATAATTCCCTTCCCAACCCCCCCCCCCCCCAATAATTCCTTTCCTTGTCTTCGTACCCAAGGATTCAATCTGAAAATAGTTTGCTTCTGGGTAATAAACGTAAGTTTCAGTTATCTATATAACTTATATTAACTAAGCTTGCATTATTATGCGTGCTTCAACATTTAAAATTAGTCATCCTGAGCTGTTAATAACATGTGATTGAGGAATGTCTGCTCTAAAATTATAGAAAATATTCATCTCTAGTTTAAAAAATTCTCGCAGTAGAATTAATAAATATTAAACTAACTTATATTACACGTTGTATGTTCTGTCATTTTTCAGACTTTTTATTTTCTCACTTTTGTAAATTTAATAATATTGCACTTATTTTACACCTTTTTATTTTCTCTTCGAGGTATCTAGATGGTACAGAAGGTATTGCATTCCAATAAAAAGTTTGATATCGAAATTTCACCAGAATACATGTTTTGAGGTCCCTGAATCAAAAACCAAGAGAAAGAAAAAGCATATATAAAACGCTACGCGCGCGTGTGTGTTTGTTAACATTACTAAAAAATCTGATGTGTTGCACTTACATGACTTTCTCTACTCTTGTACTAACCATTCTTACAAACTCTCATTCCTGTATCTTTCTCGTGTTAGTTGAGATAAACATTTGCAGAAATGATCTTATTGTTTATCTTCTTGTAGGTGCAAGGGGAATATGGGAATATAGCAGGCTTTGGGCGATAGTCAAATCTTTTAAAACTTTCAAATTCCGTTCTCTGCACGGCTAAAATATATAAAAAACGAACAACGATCTTCCACGTGATAGTTTTCCAAAACTCACACAATAACAAGGAATATCTCCGAATTGGTTCACTCTAAAAAAATTATTTGGACATAAATTGTGTTTTAGCAAGATCTACATCTTTTTCTGTAGTAAGATTTTGTCTATCTCTTACGGTTTACGAGTTATTGAAAAGTCATTCAGAGTATACAGTACTACGTAGGCTATAGCCAGAAAATTCAAGATATACATTTCATTTGTCATCAAAATATCTCAAACATATGGCATTTTAATCAAAATCGTTAGAGCCATTCTCAAGAAAATCAAAATTTTCGAAAAACTTTCCATGTAAAAGGTAGTTTGGGGCGGAGCAATTTTCTTCAAAACCTTCGTGTCACATCCTTGAAAGATATTAAACTTAAATACCAACTTTGGTTTTTAACCGACTTTTCGTTTTTGAGTTATGCTGTCCATAGACTGACAGACACACGAACCATTTTTTAAAAATTCTTTTTTTTTTTTTTTTTTTTTTTATTCAAGGGCCTCAAAACATGTATTTCCGGTGAAATCTCGACATCGAATTTTTGGGTGGAATAGAATACTTCTTGTACTTTACGCAGTAGAGAAAGTAAATATACCTCTTTTGGTTTAATGCCCCTCAGGACGTTTATTTCGGATGAAAGAGTTTTTGGGTGGAGTGCTATTAGAATTTTCGCATCGTTATTTTGGCTGCTTGGATTTTTTTTAAAGTAGGGATGAGCACTTTCTGAAATCATTATGTATTTGGACTATGAGGGTAATAAATATGGTGCGCTTTACTTAAAGTTGTAATGCATCGCATGGAACTCTTGTGGACCAAAAGATTCGATCAAACAAATATCATGGACGCATGTACTCATGAGCCCAAGGTTAACAGGAAGCGTAGGCAACACGTATGCTGCTCTCGTCCGCATGTGTTATTATTACTGCGACGACAACTATGTTTGTGACATTGGTACGGGAGAGTTGCGATGTCCAGTGAGGCAGCTGTTTGTTGTCTGTGAGCTGGTAGCTGCTGCAGCGTTTATGGACAAGTGAACAAGGCTAGGATTGCGGTAACAAAAGTAAGTACATACCATAACAAATGAACACGTTTTCTTAACTTCGCTTCTGTGTGTGATTTCTTTATATCAGGCATCTTATGGATGTCAGGATAACTTATATATAAAAAATACTTAAAAATTAGACATTCTTATTTTCACTAATTACCTATAGTATCTAAATAGAGGAAGCATTGCATTCCATCTAACAATTGGATACAATGATCTCACGCGCACCGCGTTTCTACAACATAACCCCAAAACCAAATTTTGGTTAAACACAAAACTTCTTACTAAATTTCACATCTCCCAAGAATGTCACATGAAGATTTAAAAAAACATTTTAAATTTTATTTAAAATACTCTATTTTGATTAAAATGCCAGATATTAAAGAGAAATGAAATATATATCTTGAATTTTCGGCAAATATCCTGTAAAGGTCTTTTCATTCTGAATGAATTTCGTATCACTTGTAAACCGTAAAAGATAGACAAAACCTAGAACTCGTTAAACACATAATTTCTTTCAAATAAATGTTTGTGGCATTAACCATTTCCGAAATATTCTTCATTCTTGGTTTGAATTGTCAGACACTTTTTCCCCTTTTTCAACTGCTAAGTCGCTATTTTTTTTATAATTTTCTCTACCTATACAGATTTAACACAAATAAGTGTTTTGAGATCCCTGAATACAAAAAAAAAAATCATTTTTAGAAAAAATCATCCATGTGTGTGTGTGTGCGAGTGTACATGTATAAACGACACAACTAAAAAGGAAATGTCAGACACTAAATTTAGATGCGACCTGAAGATTTAAAAAATATCCCACATTTCAAGCTACCCTTTACATAAAAAATGCCAATTTTTATTTTGTCAAAAGTGACCCTAACCATTTTATTTAAATGTTATTTATTTAACACATTTATATTAATACAAATTGAATGTATAGCTTGAATTTTTTGAGAATAGCTTGTGAAATCCTGTTCATTTAAAAGGAATATTATATTAATTTTGTATAGCTCTAAGCTATAAGAGATAAAGAAAATTACACAGAAATGTAGATTTGTTTAAAGCACACAATTTATTTCAAATAACTTTTTCTGTACCATTAGCCATTTCCGAAAATACGATATGATTACTTTTAATGTTTTTATACTAGTCATTTTTAAAACGATTATTACCATTCAGTTGTTTCTTGCAATGTCATGGTAAGGAAGATCAAGGCCAGCATATGGTGACCTATCTTTTCTGTATGCTCCTGTAGCTACAATGAAATAATTACAATGAAGCTGTTATTTTCATTAAAAGTGTTTATCTTGAAAGTAGAGAGGAAAATAAGCTTTCGCAGGAATTGTTTGCAATAGCTAATCAGAATAAATGATATTGGGTAGAAAAGGTCATGTGAATAAATCTTCTCTCTCTCACTTATTTTTTATTTATTTTTTTTTTATTTTTTATTTATTTATTTATTTTTTTTTTTTTTTGAGTTACAAGCAACATATGATACATAAAATCATTTTTGCTGTATCTCGATTAAGGGGACAAGATATTTCGGGCATACAGAAATTAAATCTTAATGAGTTAAATAAGTTAAATTGCCACTGTTCTTAGAGCTCTCAATACTTTTCCTGAATTTTTATGTATTATTCTATTAATCAATACAATTATTTTAAGTGGTTTCTTGCATTGATAGCTCATTTGGTTGAGTCTATAAAAAGTATTTCACACAGCAGAAATAAAATTTACTCCTAAAACATGTGAATTTATATATACCTTTTCTCTGAACCTACTTGCAATACAGAATGACACTTTTTCATGCTTGATATTAGTGCAATCAGCTGTTTTCTGAACCTCAATTATTTATGTACATCAGTTTACCAGAAATTTAAAAATATATATATTTGCAAAGTCAAAAAAGATATCATGACTCCTCCCACCTTTAGGTTGATGTTTCAGGGATGCTACCTTACTATCAGGGTAGCTAGTCAGTTGGCGTCGTGAGGCTGAGTGCACCCCGGAAAAGCCCCCTCGCATCGAAACCGGGTCTGAGGCAGGCGCCCTACCACTACGTTATGGGGGCGGTAATTTTTAACAATAGGTGATTTTGTTTGTACTTAAGATACCTGCCGCTAAACAGCAATAAAACTGAGAAAGGGGAGTTCCTTTTAAAATGGTGAAAATTATACGGTTATGATCTCTGCATTAGTAAATCCATAACGTTGGTCGTTATTATTCATTATTATTTTCTTTTTAAATAGTATTTAATGCCCGGCGTGAACTCCTTTCCTATCTCTTTTAGTAGCGTTTAACGCCTCTTCTCACTACATACGGACCACAGGTGATGTATACAAAAACAAATGAATCATGTCTGGAACGCCAGGCTACCTTAACGGTAGAGAACAACTGCACGAGTACCAGATAACTTGCAGTGTTCAACGAGTAGGTATGTCTGACTGTCTGTCATGTATGTTTTTTTATTTTGTTATTTATTTACTTTTTTTTTGGCCAGTTATGAGGACTAAAGAAAACCTGGAAAAGTTCTTAATCAGGAAAGGTGGTCCTGGCTGGATTTAAAACCTGCTGTTCACGAGTCTGTGTCTTAACGACCTAGCTAGCTGTGTCATGTATTGGCGTTAATGGACCTCTGCTTCGTACTTACAGATAGCAACAACGCTGAACTAAAAATTGAAGTTCTTAGACACAAAAGATTTCATTATTACTCAAATTTAGCTTTATTTATTACGAACAGAACTCCCAACGAACTTGTTTTAACTCTATTGAAAATCAGCTGTAAAGTTTGACGTAAGTTGTCCGTTAAACAAACCAAACTATGGCTGACATAAAATTTAATGGCAGATGCCAGGCTGTTTTGCCACGCCCTGCAGTGTTGTATAGTTAAACACGCTGTGAAATTACGCTGTGATATAAATATAATCTGCATTCAGTGCTTTTTTATTGTACTAGAAAGGCTAAAAGATCCTAAATATCAACTTATATACTTGGTTTTATCCTTCGATTTCAAAGAGTAACTTCCAACCAATAGAAAATAACGTTAGAGGTATCCGTTTCTAAAATATATTCCTGTGCCGATATTTAGGACAGAATTAAATTAACAGTGAAAAATATTATGCTAATGATGAAGTGCCCAATTTTTCACATGGATTTAGCGAGGTAGCACAAAAGTTACTTGAAGTAATGAACTCAGCTTTAACGAACACGAATGAAGGTATTTGTACTGAAGAGGACGTTTAAGGCAAAGGTCGCCACATTGTACACTTTTGCTATCGCTGATATTTCAGTGTTATCTAAGTTATCTCCGGATAGGTTTAGAGAAATGACGCTAAAGTACAATTATAATATCGTAGGCAGCAAAGCAAGTTCTTCCAAGAGAAAAAAAAAAAAAAAACACTAACACGGATGTTTTGAAGCATAAGAGAAAACAAAGTTTACTGTCAATTAATTATACTTTCACACTTGCCATGTTATAGATCAAGGTTAGAACGCTAGAATCAGACTGAAATATTTAACACTATAGCCGGGATTTAAACAATTAAATTCAAGTAACTTGCATTTTCTCGGCAAACTACAAAGGCGCTCTCAAATCATTTCGACATACTTACAACATCTTAAGTATTTTAGTTCCCGGCTATAACTTGAGTTTTTCAGACTGATTACTTTTTCCCAAGTTTAGCTCTTTGAAAAAATTTACTACCATTTTCTCCTTATTTTACATATATATTTAGTATAGTATTTACAACATTTAGTATTTTCTATTATTTAAAATGGCCAACCGACAATACAAGTGACCATAACGACCCAGAATACATAAAACGAATAAAAACAGAATCTTCTAGAAATAGAAAATTATATTTTAATGAGACTGATAAGACGACAATGATAACGAAGATGATGATGATAATAATAATAATAATAATAATAATAATAATAATAATAATAATACTAATAATAATAATAATAATAATAATAATAATAATAATAATAATAATAATAATAATAATAATAATAATAATAATAATAATAATAATAATAATAATAATAATAATAATAATAATAATAATAATAATAATAACAGGTAATAATAGTGATGATAAAATTAAAAATTAAATTATTTTGTTGTTTAACGACGCTATCAATTGCCAAGATCACATCAGCGTCGCCAGTGTGCCGGAATTTTGTCCCGCAGGAGTTCTTTTACATGTCAGTAAATCTACTGACACAGAGCTGTCGGTCTGGGCCGGATTTGAACCCGCGACCTTGGGATCAGTGGGTCAGCGTCTAACCAACTGAGCCACCCAGACCGACAAGATGATGATGATGATGATGATGATGATGATGATGATGATGATGATGATGATGATGATGATGATGATATAAAATCCTTTGAACTCTGTTACATTAAAAGTCCAACTAAGAGAATAGTACACTCTCAACTTTTGAAGTCCGTGCTTGTTTTTTTAGTAGATATATGATAATCTGCAAGCAGAAAAACCAGCAACAAGGAGAAGTCAGTTCCTCCTGCAAAAATACTTAAGTCAAGTCTGTATTTCCATCTCTGTATCTTATCAGTTCATTCCTTTTGTTTGGCCGTATGTGTGATTATATTATAAGAAATTGTTAAAAAATTGAATCAAATTTCAAAAATGTAATACAATGACCAGGACTCGAACCATGGCATTGAATTTTTCGGTTGTTTAGCCTTCCAACGTACGGCTAGTGTTATTTTACTCTCGTATTTGTTGTAGTATAAATATAGCATCTGTGGCGCTCCTTCTCTGTCTAAAACCACATTGTTCTTCTTCCAAAAATGTTTCACTAATTACTTGATAGTTTGTTTTTGATGATGTTGGCATATAATTTCACCGCGGTTGAGATTAGGGTAATGCCTCGATAATTATCGCATTTATTTTTGTCTTTTTTATGTTTGTTAACTACTAAATCTGTTTCCATTGAGATAACAAAACAATGCCAAATGTTATTAAAAGTTTCTAATAATTTCTTTTCAGTTCAATTCCTCCATATTTAAAAAGTTCTAAGTTCATATCATCTAGGCCCGGGCTTTTCCTATTCTTAGCCTTCTTTAAAACTGCTTCCAGATCATTCATTGTTATGTCTGGCTCTTGTATTTCTTATTCAAAGGTGAGATTCAAAGCGTTTTCCTGGGTTTGGGTGTTGGGATCATACCCAAAAATTCGATGTCGAGATTTCACCGCAAATATCTGTTTCCAGACCCCCTGCATCAAAAAACGCATTTTTAGTAAAAGGTCCTTCCTTGTATGTGTCTATCTGTGGACAGCATAACTCAACAACGAAAAGTCGGTTAAAAACCAATGTATTTCAAGGACGCGACACGAAGATTTTGAATAAAATTCCTCTACCCTTAACTACCCTTTTCGTAGAATCTTTTTAAAAAATTTTGATTTTCTTGAAAATGGCTCTAACGATTTTGATTAAAATGCCACATGTTTAAGATATTTCTATAACAAATGAAATGTACTCGTATATTTCGAATTTTCTGGCTATAATCTATGTAGTCCTGTTTACTCTGTATGACTTTTGAAACACTCGTAAACAGTAAGAGATAGACAAAATCTTACTTTATAAAAATGTGGATCACGCTAAAACACAATTTATGTCTGAATACATCTTTTTTTGTAAAGTGAACCATTTCGGAGATATTCCTTGTTATGTGTGTGAGTTTCGGAAAACAAAACTTTCGTGAAATGGAACATTTCATTGGTGTTCATTTTTTTATATGTTAAGGATCCAAAGAGAACGGAATCTCAAATCTTTAAAACATTTGACTATCGCTCACAGCCTACTGTATTCTAATATTCCCCTTGCACCTACAAGGAAATAAGCAATAAGATAAGTTGTACAAATGTTTATCTCAACTAACACGAAGAAGATATAGGAATAAGTGAGTGAGTGAGTGAGTGAGTGAGTGAGTGAGTGAGTGAGTGAGTGAGTGAGTGAGTGAGTGAGTGAGTGAGTGAGTGAGTGATTAGGGTTTAAGGGCCCGTCGACAGCTAGGTCATTGGAGCCCCTATAGGAATAAGAGTTTGTAAGAATGGTTAGTACAAGAGTAGAGAAAGTCATATGAGCGCAACACATAAGATTTTTAGAAAAAGGTCCGTGTGTGTCTGTGTGTCTGTCAGTCAGTCTATGGGAGGCATAACTCAAAACCGAAAAGTAGGTTAAAAACCAAAGTTAATATTTAAGTTTAATGTCTTTCAAGTATGCGACACGAAGATTTTGAAGAAAATTGGTTCACTCTAAAGTACCCTTTACATGAAAAACTTGTCGAAAATTTTGATTTTGTTGAAAATGGCTCTACGATTTTGACGATGTTTGAGATATTTTTATGACAAATGAAATGTATATCTTGAATTTTCTGGCTATAGCCACTGTAGTGGTATTAATTCTGGATAACTGGTAAGCCGTAAGAGATAGACCAAATCTTATTATACAAAAATTTTGATTTTGCTAAAATACACAACCATTTCGGAGATATTGCTTGTTATTTGTGTGAGTTTTGGAGAATTTCCACTTCTGTCGAATGGAACATGGTTACTCAATTCTTTATGTTAACCGTGCAAAGAGAACGAAATTTGAAAGCTTCAAAAGATTTGACTATCGCTCGAAGCCTTGTATTCCCATAGTTCCCTTGTACCTACAAGGAAATAAGCAATAAGTTAATTTCTGCAAATGTTTATCTCAACTAATACGAAGAAGATATAGGAATAATTGTTTGTAAGAATGTTTAATACAAGAGTAGAGAAAGTCATTTGAGTGTAACACATCAGATTTTTTTTTTTTATATATAATATTAACATTAAGTTTGTCTTTTGTCTCCATATGTAATGTAAATATTTTGAATACCTCTCTTTGTACCCCTGTAACATCACGTTCTAAGGATTTAACAAATTTATCCCTATCATCTCTCCTATATTTTCTAGATAATTTGCAGACCTGAGGCCTGAGTTTTTTTTTTATTATTATTATTTTAATTATTTAAATATTCTACGTAGTGTTGTTCTTTCTTAGTTTGTAAATACACGTTATAGGCTTGTTTCTTTTGTTCAATACTTTTTTTTTTTTTTTTTTTTTTTTGTGTGTGTATGCGTGTATCCAAGACTTTCAAACGTTGCTTCCATCATTACTTGTTTTAAGTTTATCCAATCCTCCTCAATGTCGCCTGTGGTCGGTTTTAGTTTATTCTTTAATTTAGTTTGATATATTTGTGTACTTTGATCTTCCAATAAGTGAATTTTACATTTTTTGGTACTGCCTTTTGTATAGAGAGCTCCTTGTTCCTTATACCGATGTATTTCTGATATAAGTTTACTTTGCATTCCACAAGAAAGTGATGACTATCAATTTTACTTCCTCTGTACACTCTAGTATCACTTACAACAATTTTAAATTTATTAACTATTACATAGTCTATTATAGACTTCAATCCTCTCGCTGTCCATGTGTATTTATGCATGTTTTTGTATTTAAAGAGTTTGTGATTCTTAAATCATTTAATATGCAAAAATCAGTGTGCAGTCTCTTACTGGTTGATTGCCTACTCTTGCATTAAAATCACCAATGATTGTTTGGTCAATGGTTTCTTGGAGCATATCATAAAATTCGATGGTTTTGTAATCTTTGCCTTCTATTGGAGTGTAAATGCCAATTATTGTCAAATGATGTCCTACCATTTCTATTCTAACTTGTATAATTCTTGGATAAATCTATTGGTAGGATAAAATTGTACTTTTGGGACTCCAGAATAAATTATTACATATTTTCCTAATTCTTGTGATCCTTTGTTCTTCTTTGTTTCCGAAATAATGGCAATATCAATTTTTTTCTTCTGGTCAACTCTAACTCTTCCTGTTTATGTGTTATTCTCGAACATTTCATGTCCTAACTTTAACATTCTCAATCATCATCCTGTTTCTTGCTTTCTCGTCATCGCTGGAGGCAGTCCGGCTATCTTTGATTAGGATTTCTCCAGTAACACCAAGTCCCTGGGTTGTTGCCAGCCATCCACAGAGCAAGGCTAGTGGTAGGTCTGCTACCTTATAGCTTCTAGTTAGGCATTCAAAATAAGGAATTTCCTCCATATTTGATGGAACGGCTATACCGCCATGACTTTGTCCCCATCACCTCCAGGGAGCAGATGAGGTGGGGAATTAGGTAGGAGAGGTTGAAGAATGCATATCACTGCTTTATAAAAATGCAGACATCTTTAAAGCTCGCAATTTATGTCACATACATTTTTGTTAAGTGAATGAGCCATTTCAGGGCCAGTGCTTGTTATATTTTTGAATTTTTCAATATTTATATTTTTCTCAAATGCAAAGATAACACAATTTCAAAGCCCTCACATAGAGAACAGCCATGTTATTCAAAGATTTGACTATAGCTCAAAGCCTAGTATATTTTTGTATTCCTCTTGCACCTAGAGGTAAATCAACAATAAGATAACTGTTGCAAATGTTTGTCTAGATTAATATGAAATGAGCATAGGAATAAGAGTTTATTAGAATAGTTTGTACTAGGGTAGAGAAAGATGTGTGAATGCAACACAGATTATTTTAGGTATAATTATTGTGCTCCTATAAAAGTGATTCTTCTAACCACGTTACTTAAGATATGCTTTTGGTTAGGAATTATTTCGTATTAAAGAAGAAGTCTTTATTGAAGTTGTTTACAAAACAGCACAGATAGACGTTTCAAGTAATAAGCTCCTTAACTGAGCGGGATGGCTCAGGCGGTAACGTCGATGGCCCACCGGGAGGTTGCAGGTTTGCTCCACGTGGCTAACCCATGAGTTTTTTTCGGAGGTGCGAATGCTGGGAATGATTTCCCTACCCTCCGAATTTCCTGTCCCTCTCGTTAAATAAATCATTTCATTCCACCCTTTATCTCGTAAGGCTTCTTTCAGAGTTGGAGACGTCTGCGAGCGTTGCGGCAGATGCACGGAAGGGGGAACAAATGTGCTCTAGAAATCTCGTTCTCGGATTGGAAGGCGAGTCACTGGTTTCCGGGCTCCCCATGGGAGAGTGCGAGAGGGGAGGAGGGCAGCTAGCTAGCCTCCACCGAAGTGCTTCTGTAGAGATTCTGCAATTCGGCCGCCCTTAGGATCCATTCGCCCCATGCATCCTTCCAGGGGGTGCCTCGTCAGGGTCATAGGCACAAAAGTGCCTATGACCTTTTGGTCGAGGTGCTAAGTCACCCTTCGCAAGTTATCATTCAGTCATTCAGTCAGTAAGGAAAGGCCTTATCTTTATACTGTCCTATTATGTTTGGTCCCAATTCAAGGAAGCTTTTCTTTCCTGCCGGGGAGAGATATTACAGTAGTGTAACCTGAGTTTTGTAAACATTCATGCAAACGTTGCTCTGCTGCTCGCGTTGCCAACTTACCTCCAGTATTATTCGCGCTACGTTTACTCGCTGCAAATTTCTCCCAATTTTAGTAATAAAATCGTACTTATCACTGGTTTTATGTCGGAAGTAATGGTAAAATTAATGTAGAAGCAGATAAATTTCCATCTAGGAGTCCTGTGAAGTCTGCTATGATATTGTGGTTGTGTGACAGTTGTATGCGAAATCTTTATAGGAGATTGAAACAACCGAAATTTTAATACTTCATTCTTTGATCCTGAAGATGTTCTTTTTATAAAGCTTTATTTAAGGTCGCTTGAACCTGTTAGGTCTTATCGCGACCACTTACACATTGAATACATTGCAATGCATTTGCATGATACAACATACACAGTTGACAAGTAAACTTACAAGTTTTAAGAATAATTTAAATACAATGATAAAGATTACAACACAGACCGAACTCTTCCTCAGTTGTTACAATGTTATTATTGGTTATTTTTGTTTTATGGAAGCACACTGTCGTTTGTTTACCCCACACATGTGTGATTTCCTGCAGCGAAAAATATGTGTACTACAGTTATGTCAAAGGTGTGTATAAATGTAAAACCACATTTCATAAGTGACTGCAAAAAATCTCAACTCAACAGATTCGAAATTGAGGTGAGTGGAAAGCTTTGTGTAAAACTTAAAATTTCCCCATATTTAGGGCTGGCAGTTTAAGCAGTATCACATATCATTATATTATTTATAAAATTACAAATTTTGAAACTTCTATGTTTAAAATTGTTGAAATGAGCACGGTTACTTATATGAACTGCAGTTTAGAGTTCTTTCCTGGCGAATGCCATTAAACAGTCACAGTTCTTGACACACGCACAGCTCTTGACCCCTTCTTATTCCCATTACTCCAACAACACAACATTCTCTTTCCTAGGTTGCGCTCAGTTTTTGTAAATTTGGCCCCAAATTTTCACCCTGAATATTTTCAAGATGGAGTCCCTTTTCACAAATATCACTACAGCTGTCACTTTACAGCAATGCTGCCACAATTTCGTCTTTCGTCAAAGATTTCTTATTCCAGTATGCCATTCTGTAATGGTCATTAAGCAAACGCCACGAGAAATCACTGTAAAAAGAATAGATAATTAAGCTCTGTACGCAACAACCTACAACACGGGTTTACCGCGCGCTAAAATGCCAGACGCGTGACAACTTCAGAAAGAAATATTAATTGTACAGGAGATGCAAAGATTAACAAACAATGATACCAACACACAGTTCACATATATCGTAGATTAGAGGTTGACACATGCGCCATCTGTTGCATAATTTGTAAATTATTTGAACGCGAAAGACCAACCAACCTCGGCAGATCAGATCATTGCATTATTCAAAGGTAATTAGTACTGGATTTCATCGAATCTTGGCAGCCAAAGGGTTAATAAATGTAAAAGATGATTAATTCTTACAGCAATTGCGCTATATAACGCTCGACCAAACTTAAAACCGAAACAGACCGGTAGTGTTTTTGAAATACCTATACGGAAAAGGCATAAAATTATCAGTGGGAAAAAGATGGAGTAGTTGATAACATCATTCACATTTTATAAACTAAATATACTGCATGAACTGAAAATGACATTTACATTTTGCTATTTTGAGCATGTTCTTTACTTTAATCTAGCGTGAATGCACACTCGGAGGTTGGCAACGTTATCGTAAACGCGATTAGAAGCAGAACTGGTGCTCCCGATATCTGTTTATCTGAATTGTTTACTGACTTAGTGGCTGGCTACATTCCTGCTAGGGACCACGAGCTGGTGAACAAACTGTAGATAATTATGATGATGATGACGATGATAATAATAATGACAATGATAATGATGATGATGATGATGATAATAATAATAATAATAATAATAATAATAATAATAATAATAATAATAATAATAATAATAATAATAATAATAATAATAATAATAATAATAATAATAATAATAATAATAATAATAATAATAATAATAATAATAATAATAATAATAATAATAAATAAATAAATAAATAAATAAATAAATAAATAAATAAATAAATAAATAAATAAATAAATAAATAAATAAATAAATAAATAAATAAATAAACAAACAAATAAATAATTCATAAATTGTTCAAATTAGTCCAATTTCTTGATGCAATGGCACAAGTCACAATGTACTCAAATGTGGTGGTAACCTGGTCAACTTAAGAACTAAAATTGTGTAAAAAGACATATATGCTAGGCATACATAAGTCACTTCTGTCTCTGTGGCACTTGATGTTCTACTATCCTGCCATTCGCCTCGAGAGACTGGGGAAAACCACAGCAAAACCCCAGTCAGGGTACTTGATCACTGTCGGACGCCAGTAATATGCTCGGCGTAGATATCTCTGGAGTTCCTGATCATGTCCGAGGCACATAGCTTCTTGAATAGCATCAGCTTCTTGGAATACATCTTCCAAATGGAGCTTTCAACATAAGAGAGTCACTATGAGGTGCTCTCCACTGAAGATTTGTATCACAGTGGAGGATGAAACATCTGGGACATCTATCACCAGCAGACTAGTCGGTCTGGGTGGCTCAGTTGGTTAGACGCTGGCCTACTGATCCCAAGGTCACGGGTTCAGATCCGGCCTAGACCGATGGTTTTTAAGTGTGCTTAAAAATGACAGCTCCATGTCAGTAGATTTACTGGCATGTAAAAGAACTGCGAGAGAGAATTCCGGCACACTGGCGACGTTGATGTGATCCCTGCAATTGACAACGTTGTGAAACATAATTTTTTTTACCAGCAGACCATTTCTTATTTGTATTTTCTCTCTTCATATCCATCCTAGGTTTCTTCATGGACTATACGAGTAATTATTTTCCCTGCTGGTCTTTTTGCGAACACTGTTCTAAAACAGTGTAGTCTGAGGTTGGTTCTTCTAGTGAAGCTTCCAACCTGAGAGAACTTCCACTGAAGATTTACATCACAGTAGAGGACGAAACATCTGCTTACAGTGTTCTAAAACAATGTGGCCTGTTCTCATGTCAATTTAGGAAACGCTCAGCTGAATGTCTAAGGCCGATTACCTTTGTTTCATTCCAAAGATCGTTTTTTTTTTTTTTTTTTTTTTTTTTTTTAAGTGGTGGGAAAATCCATTTATGGAGTTCCACTGTACTGGGAGGCACAGAGGGGACTGCGAGCTTCACCCGAAGGTACTACACACTAAAAAAACTCCACCGGAGAGAATTCAAGGAAGGATATCCGGCAGTACCGCGAATCGCACCTGCGGATTCAAAGGAGAATATGTGTTGGCTGGCCGTGTGGCCGTCGCCGGGTGAAATTGGGTGGCCGGACGTAAACATGACCGAGGCCCTGTCTGCGCCCTGGCGAAGTCATGGTGTGGGATTAGTTAAGGATTAAGGTTCGTTTCCGGATGGAAACGCCGTCGCGGTGTTACATCCTGAAACATGAGGACATAATCAGAATTAATTTTGAGAGACTTAAACTTAGCAGTATTCTTTGTTTTTAATCTGACCTCCAATAGGGGAGGGCGTCTTATTGAATTGTATTAATGGGCGCATGTGCATGCGTCAGTCAATGTACACTAGTATATATAGAATATATAGAAATAGTTTAGTGATTAGTGTCGCAAATAGTTGCGTCAGTCAATTGTATTCCTACTTGAGTTTTTAGTATTGTCTGCGCTATAGCTGCGTCTTAGTACTTTAGTGCTTAAGTTTTACACAAATTGTTTGGGCTTATATTTATACTAATTTTGTTTGTAAATCATGTCCAGAAGTTCTTAGCTAGTGTCAATATTATTGGGGGGTTGCGTACCCCTTGGGCCGCCTTGACTAGGTGCAAGGACTGCTAGACTGCCAACGTCAAGTCGTGCCTCAAGTCATGGATAATAATGTTGCTTCTATGGAAGTCTTATTAGTGCTTCGAGATATTCTTGAATGTCGATTTCGGGATCCCCCAGGCTGAAGGTTCTGTCGAATAACGACAGCGGTCTTTTGTGTTTATTATGCAATGTTTCGTAGTTGCCCAATCGCTGGATTAGGGCATTGCCGTTTTTGTCTTTACGCTTGTATACGTTAAAGCTTAAGCGTTTTATAAATTCTTCGATGGTGCGCAGTTTTAACTCTTTGTGTAAGAGATAGGCCGGTGCTACCGGCGGTTGTTTCGCTAATATTCTTATAATTCTGTTTTGGAGCGTTTGTAATTTGTTTACGTGTGTTTTGGCAGCATATCCCCATACCGGGGTTGCGTACGTTATTATTGGTCTTAGAAGTGTTTTGTATAGAGTAACACCCATGTTTATTTTGAGTTGGCTATTTATGTTGATTATTGGGTATAGTCTATTTAGCTGAGCGTTTGCCTTGGCTCTGATCTTGGAGATGTGCTTGCTCCAAGTAAGGCCTTGGTCCATAACTAGACCTAAGTAGGTCACTTGGTCCTTCCAGTCGATTCCTTCGCCTTGGTACATTAGCGGCTGGAGGACACGCTGATTCTTCCTATGTAGGATTCTTTTGGTGAAAATTATTGCTTGAGTTTTTCGAGCGTTTACTTTTATTCTCCATTTGGAGAACCAGGGCTCAAGCGTATTTAAGGCATTTTGGAGCCGTTGATGGATAATGCGTGGTTGGGTGGACTGTGTTACTAGGGCAATATCGTCTGCGTATATGTATTTGTCCGTTCTTATTAAGTTGGGCATGTCATTAATGTAAAGGTTGAATAGTGTCGGCCCCTACAAACTTCCTTGTGGGACACCGGCTCTAATCTGCTTCACGCTCGATACTGCTTCCTCTACCGTAGTGCGAAAACGCCGCTCAGTGAGGTAATCCCTAATTAGAGATATTGCCGTATCGGGGAAGGCGTAGTCTTTTAGTTTCTTAATTAGTCCCGCGTGCCAGACTTTATCAAAAGCGCGTTCTATATCCAAATAAAGGGCGCCTGTTGATTTATTCGTGTTATAGCCATTCGTTATTTGCTCACTCATTCGCAGTAGTTGTAGTGTGGTAGAGTGTTGGGCTCTGAACCCGAACTGTTCGGGAATAAGTATGTTATGTTTATGTATGTGTTTGTTGATTCTTTTGAGTATAACTTTTTCTAGCACTTTACTTATGGTGTTTAGTAAGCTAATTGGCCTGTAATTTATTGGAAGTGCCAGATTTTTGTTTGCTTTAGGGAATAGAAGTATTTTGGCTTCTTTCCAACTTGGAGGAAACCTGCCATTTTGTAACGTGTAGTTAAATATGTCCGCTAAAAGCTTGAGGGCTCTGTGCGGGAGATTCTTTAGTACCACATTTTGTATTTTGTCTGGTCCCGGCGCTTTTCTGGTAGGCAGGTGCCTAATAATCCATCCTATTTCGCCTGGGTTAGTTTTTCGCAGTTTGTTATGTGTTTGTGTTTGGCCTACGTTTTCGGCTTCGTCTTCTAATTCTCGTGTGAAGTCGTTTTGCCAGATTACCGGGTTGGGGGAGAACACATTTTCTAATATGACCGCAAAAGCTTCAGCCTTTGTTTCAAGTTTCAAGTTATTTATTAGAAAAATGTTGGCCTGGTGCCGGTACAATGGGCCCGGCTTACAGGCTATATTTAACATTTCTTTACATTTGGCTTTGTTTATATATACACTTTTTTCGGTGTCTACAAAAAACCCATACGGTGACCATCTGTAGGTCACCGAGAATAGTTTTCTTTTGCATTTTTAAGTTCTATTTCGTCTTTATGTTATATATACATATATACATACTTACAAATTATTTACAGACACATTCACGCACGCATTCACCCACACACACTCTCGCACACACATACACACACATCTTCACTGGGCACACCAGAGATATGCGTCCCAGCGCACTGCACTATTTACACTATGTACACTGTCCCACGGTGGCAGCTCCTGAATATTTTTCGAGGCGAGGGCCTCTGCCGGAACATGTATGTGGCCTAGGATCGAGGTTGCGTGGACGCGCATTAGTCGGCGAGCCGAGCCGCTTCTAGAACATTTTGATCCTATTATGCTTGCGGTGCTTCGGCTCGCCTTTGCCAATGTTGGCGATCACGTCGTTTTCGTGGTTTCTAATGCGCGTCCATGCAGCCGTTGCTCGTTTTTCAATTGCCTCCGGGATGAACGGGATCCTGGTTTCAAGGTGTAGTGTTTGGGTACTGGTGAGGAGTGAAGCAGACAGGATTTTTCTGAGGGAGAGGTTTTGGCGGGTTTGGAGTTGTTTCAGGGCGGTTTTGGAGGCATTAGCCCAGGCCACACATGCATACAGGACCACCGAGAGAATAAATGACCTATATAATATCAGTTTTGACTTCAGTCGCAACTGTTTACTACGGAAGATGGGGGCGCACAACTTTAGCTGCTGTCTGCCTTTATTGGCGCTATTTTTTATGTGGGTGGACCAACACATTGTGCGGTCCAAGGTGACACCTAAGTATTTAACCTGCTGACGGCAGTGCAATATTTGACCACCGACCGTTAGGTCCTTTGCCAAAGTGTGACGCCGCTTAGAGAAATGAATTAGCTGGCATTTGTCGGGGTTAATTTTGATTTTGCAGTCATGTTGCCATGAGAGGACGTTGTTAACACAACGTTGCATTTCTGCAAGGCCGAAACGTGGATTTCTATGGTGGTTGTATATTGCAGTGTCGTCAGCATACATGGCGACCTTGCATCTGGCGTCCACTGGGAAGTCATTAGTGAATAATATGTACAGAACAGGGGACATGATTGCCCCTTGTGGGACGCCAGCCCGCATCACTCGCTCCCGTGAGGAGGAGCGGCCCACTTGGACGTAAAACTGCCGTTTTTCTAGAAAATTGTGCAGCAAGTATAGATAATTTTGAAGAGCCGGGAAATTGTGGTGCAGTTTGTAAATGAGGTCATTGTGCCAGCACCGGTCAAATGCGGCTTCTACGTCCAGAAATAGCGCCAACGTTGAAGCCCCATTGTTAAATTGCTCTGTTACATCAGTTAGTCAGTTAGTCTGAGGAGCTGTAGTTCAGTGGAATTTCCTTTTCTAAAGCCAAATTGTGAATTTGAGAGTTCATGTGTTGCCGAGACTTGTTTTTGTAGTCGAGAAAGGATACATTTTTCGAGCAATTTACCAATAGTAGACAAAAGACTAATGGGGTGGTAGTTTTGCGGTTGTCTGGTGCTTTTCCCTTGCTTTGGGAGCATGATAACCTTAGCTCGTTTCCAAGTAGAGGGGAAATAGCCTTGCTGCAAACAGGCGTTAAATATCTTTGTTAGTTGTACCAGAGCTTTTCTCGGGAGATGCTTAAGTTCCTCATTAGTCACTTTGTCTGGGCCGGCAGCTTTCCCATTAGGCAATTTCCTAATGAGATTGAAAACTTCCTGCGGTGTTATGATGGGTAGTTGTTGCTCTTGCTTCTGCGCCACCCAGGTTTGTACCCATGTCTGGACCTCCCGCTCTAAAACACGGCTGGTAACTGGGTTTTCACTGAATCTGTCTTGGAGACAGTCAGCGAAGACCTCGGCTTTCTCCTCTTCGGAGAAGTGCAGGCCGCCTTGAGTGTGCAGCGCCTCAGTTGCGGAGTTAACGCTCGTGGAAACTTTGAAAGCCTTTAGTAATTTCCACAAAGAAGAGTCCAAATGAGTGGTACTCAGCATTTTGTTTTCCCACTGTTCAATTTTGTTGATTTTAATTTGTTGCCGAATGACGTTGCGCAGTCATTTTGCTAGCACTTTATATTCAGGCTGTCGGGTGTATCGCCACACTTTTGTCAAGCGTCGTCTCCGCGCAGTGAGTTGCTCTACCTCGGGGTACGTGCAAAAACCGGGTGGTCTTGTGGTGTATGTGGTAGCACTTCTCTTGGCTGTGTGCAGCGAGGCAGTAAAGTTTTCAATGGCGATATCTATGTCTGCCTCGCTATAGTATGACAGTCTGGGTTGCGCCATCCCGTGCATTTCGATGGTGAACTTATTCCAGTCGGTGTCTGCCCTCTTTCGAGGGCCAGAGACACCGGCTGAAATACCACCCTGTATGTCGGTATGCACAGGAAGATGGTCGGAGTCCAGGCTGTGATACACAGTAAAGTTGTTTAACAATGTCGCATTTTTTGTGAGTACGATGTCCAGAATCTCAGGGTCAAAGTGCCCTGATCGATGCCAAAAGGTCGGTTCTGAGGGAAGATGTACCTCAATTTCGTCATTATCAGTTATAAGTTCAACCAGGAGATTTCCCGCCGCGTTTGCCCGGCGTGAAAACCACAAGGGGTGCCGGGCATTGAAATCTCCTGCAATTATAACATGCTCCTCTAAAGCGAAGATTTGTTCGCGGTCTCCTATGAAATCTGGGGAGTTGGGGGGCCGATAAAGTGCTACCAGCATAACCGTTTTGCTATTAACACGTGTTTTAAGAGCCGTGCACTCTAACGCTGCCAGTGAAGGTAGCGTGACAGGAGCATGAGCAATTGAGTTTCTCAGCAAAATAGCAGTCCCTCCCCCCTGTCTGCCAATTCTGTCATTCCGGAAAATTTGGTAGCCCTGGAGCTTAAAAGCGTGCTCTTGTCTTAATTTTGTTTCACAGATAAATGCGACGTCAATTTTGTTACGCCGTAGGTAGTTTTCAAGTTCGTGTTGCTGCCTGTGGATGCCATCTGCATTCCACAGGAGTGCGTGGGTTAAAGTTGTACCTCCCCTTACATAGGCCATTTACTCTAGGAGGATTGAGAGGAGGCATATGATGGTTTCTATTTTCTCCATAGTGCTTGTGCAGCTTCTGAACTTAATCAGGAAAGGCTGCAGTTTTGCTAAGAGAGCTGGGAGGTTGAGCTCCCTGAACAGGTTTAGGATTTCCCTTAGACTGCCCAAGTCTCCAGTGGATGTTTGTGGGGTTTGGGGTAGTGGAGGGGGACCATTTGGTGGTGGCATGGAAACCTTTTTCCCTCCGGTGGCTCCAGCAAAGGAGACGCCTGGTTGAACCGGGGTCGGGTGTTCAATGTGTCTGGGCCCTGGTTGAGCACTTGGAGTGGTCCTGGCTATGGTTGCCAGTTGACGGCGATGGCGTTCGTTTCTGAACGTCTCGCACCCCCTGTAACTGGCAGGATGCGCTTCCCCACAGTTTGCGCAGTGGGGTTGAACGTCCTGCTTTGCCTTTTGGGGGCAGTCAGCAAGGCGGTGGAGGCCACCGCAAAGGACACACCGGGAGGTCATCTGACACATTCTGTAAGTGTGCCCCAGCTGTTGGCAGTTATAACACTGGGTGATATTGGCATTAGTTTTCAAGACGTCCACGGTGACCATCATATGGCACACCTCTCGTTCTTGAAGAATTTTTTGGTTGGTGGTGGTCCTGTCGAGACTTACTTGAAACATTGGTAGAGGCCTGCCGCGGGAAATGAGCTGACGTACCTGGACGCCGGTGTACCCCTTCTACTCCAGGTCCTCCTTGATGTAGTCTACCTCCATATCCACTGGGAGACGTTTGACTACACATCGCAGAGGCTGGTCGTTCCGGGGAGTGAAATTGAAGTTTTCTACTCCGGCACCCTTCAAGAGCTGCATGGTTCGGTTGGCGTCCTTCTTGTACTGGAGGAAGAGCTTGAGGCAGTCCCTCGTGGTTTGGAGTTTATAAGCTCCAGCTGGCAGGTAATCCCGGAGAAGCCGGAGGACCTTAACTGTTTGGGTTTTGTCCGGGATTATTATCCTCGGTGGTTTCTGGAGCTCGGGATTTTGGGTGGGGTTCTGCGTAGGAGTGGGAGTGGCAGTGGAGGTAGAGGGTTGTGGTGCGTTTTGTTTACGTGTCGTTTTTGGCGATGGCGGTGGTCTAGTTGATCGTTGTGGTCCGGGTTGTGGTAGGTTTTGGAGTTTAGTTGTTGCGGGGGGTAGGTCCTCCGCCTCATCTTCGGACTCTGCATCCTGTGTCGCTAGGGGTGCATATTGGTTTTTCACTGCAACTTGTGGTGGCGTCCTTTGGTGGTTGATCCGCTTGGCGGGCTTCCGGTGGTGACTCTCGCTGTCGGAGTCACTGTCCCGGCTTCGGTTGAGTTGCCGCTTCTTTGAAACAGGGACGGTTTTCCAACCTTCCCCTAGCTTCATGAGGAGCCTCTTCTTTTGGGCATGCTCCTTGTAGCAGAGTCCGAGGGCCTGGGCGACTTTTGGAAAGTCGCTGCACTCCCCATCCATCTCGCTGAGTAATTGCTGATAGAATATGACCTCATTACTGAGATCAGTAACTTCTTTCTGTAGGTTATAGAAAGCCTTGGCCTGTCGCTCCTCCTCCTCCAAGTTTTCGGCGTTGGGCGCTGCGACCAATGATGAGCAGGTGGTCGGATCGTTGGCAGCTATGGCTGGACCAGCTGAGGTTAGAAATACAGCCGGCAGAGCTGCGAGTCCGCTCTCGGCGGCCGGCATGGCAGGGGTGCTTGTGGCAGTCGCCATTCCCCCCTTCTTGTCTGTGCTCCCAGTCGCAAGGGCTTCTGGGAGCTTCCACTTGGCATGGGCACGCTACGCGATGCGAGCCAAAAACTAGCGCACACACGCTTGGCCCACGCTAGCTCGTAAAAATAAAATTACACTTCTTTTAGTGCTAAACACTGCCTCTGTAGAACACTGTAATTACTCTTAGTTGCACAGGGGGGGAACTATATACACGGGACACTTATGTACACTTCACGACACATCACCCACTTCTCTCAGGAGAAGTTTGGAAAATCCCGTCTGGATGTACACAGAGTAATTGTTATTGAAGCACTCTTCACAATCACAGTCACTTGTTATTTGAACACGACTTTCCCGCGAGAAATGTGGCGGTTGTATCCCCAACAATGATCCCGCCAAACCGTTACACGTGCTTGTTTCTCGTGCGCGCTAACAAAGCACTTCCTCACTCACTCAAAGAGCACTGGTAACTCTAGTTGCATAGAATGACCGGGCTCAGCCTTTGCCTGGGGTGTTTCGGCTATAGTATTGTTGTGCGCGTTTGCGTTAGGCATTTGACTATTCGCCATATTGTCAATGTGTCATTTCATTGGTTTTGGATGAATGTTCGTGCGCGTTCATTGACTAAATCCCTGACTTCGTAGTATTCAGTTCGGTGTATTATATTTCTTGTTTTCTGCCATTTGCGTCTGGCTTTGTTTCGTGCTTTCTGTAGCACCTTTATATCATGTGGAAATCTGGCGTTGCCTTAAGGGCACGCAGGCCGTGGTGGCTATCTTTATTGTCATTTCTAATTTGTTTCCAAGAACGGAATGCAAATTCTCAGAATTTATTTCACTTTTCATAACCTTTTGTTCGGAGATAACACAATCCGCATCAATCACATTATTTGTCTACCTAAATTTCGCTCTATTTTCTAAATCAAACTAACTAAAGAGCCAATTCTACGTGGAATAAACATGTCTTTGCATGCTTTTATCAATAAATATTGTAATACGATGTTATTCTTGAATACTTGGTACAAAAAGGATCTCAGCGCTATCTCTTGTGAGCAGATAAAGGTCCTTGTGGAATCTACTCGTATCTCCCCTTAGCAGTAGTCAGCGCCTGTGTGGTACAACGACATACAGACAGCAGGATGAGCGTGATCCATTATTTAGCTTATAAAACGTAAACGATATTTTCAACTACTCCGTCTTTCTCCCACTGATCATTTCCTACCTTTTCTATATTTTTCAGAAACTCTGCCAGTGTGTTTCGGTCTCAAATGATATATCCTCGAGCTCTAAATCGTGTAATTCCTGTAAGGATACCTGTTATATTTGTCCATTTGTTCGCTTCACCTTGACCCAAACTAGTTCTATGGGATTGAGATCACACATGTATGGGGACAAACAAGCGACAGTGTGGTCCAACAAAACTCAAAATGCATCCATTTTTTAAACCTCTTTAGGTTTGTTTGTTTCAATCATCCTATAAAGATCTGTTTTATACATAGAACTCTGAAACCCTTTGTTCTGCAACCACAATATCATAGCAGATTTCATATCATTCCTATCCGGGTATTTATCTACTTCTACACTCATGTTTTCTTTACTGCCAAGATAACGCTACTGACTCATTCAATTTTTAAGTGAAATTAACAGATATTAGCATATTAGCGATCAAACATAGCGGGTATAAAATTGGATGGAAGTTGACAACTTAACCAGCAGCAATGTTATATAGGATGTTTACAAAACACTACGTGGATACTCTCTCCTCTCCCCCTGCGTCTCCTAAGGCTACGAACTGATGAACAGACAGTACTTCCATTCACCAGCTCTGAGGGGAATGAAAGGCCGGGGAGAGATACCCCAGTATTGTAACCTGAGTTATGTAAACATTCGTGCAAACGTTGCTCTGCTGTCACCTTGCCAACTTACATCCAATATTATCCACGCTACGTTTACTCGCTGCAGATTTCTCCCAATTTCAGTAATAAAATCGTACTTATCACTAGTTTTATGTCGAAAGTAATGATAAAATTAATGTAGAAGCAGATGAATTTCCATCTAGGAGTCCTGTGAAGTCTGCTATGATATTGTGGTTGTGTGACAGTTGTATGCGTAATCTTTATAGGAGATTGAAGCAACAAAAATTTTAATACTTCATTCTTTGATCCTGCAGGATGTTCTTTTTATTTAAGGTCGCTTTAACCTTTTAGATCTTATCGTGACGACTTACACATTGAATACATTGCAATGCATTTACATAATACAACATACAAAGTTGACAAGTAAACTTACAAGTTTTAAGAATAATTTAAATACAATGATAAAGGTTACAGCACAGACCGAATTCTTCCTCAGTTCTCACAATGTAATTATTGGTTATTTTTGTTTTATTGAACCACATTGTCGTTTGTTTGCCCCCATACATATGTGATCTCAATCCCATAGAACAGCTTGGTACAAGGTAAAATGAATACTTTAATAAATGTAAAAGGTTATTTATTCTTACAGGAATTACACGATGTAACGCTCGACCAAACTTAAAACCGAAACAGACCGGTAGTGTCTTTGAAATACCTATATAGAAAAGGCAGAAAATTATCAGTGTAAAAAAGACGGAGTAGTTGAAAACATTTACATTTTATAAGCTAACTATGCTGCATGAACTGAAAATAAAATTTAAATTCAGCTATTTTGAGCGTGTTCTTTACTTTAATTAGCGTGAATGCACATTCGAAGTTTGGCAACGTTATGGAAAACGCGATTAGATGCACATCTGCTGCTCCCGATATCTCTGTTTATCTGGAATTGTTTATTGACGTAGTGGCTGGCTACATTCCTGCCAGGGACCACTATAATCTTCGCAAAAGTTAAAGGCATATGAAGGTGGGCCGTACTGCAGACTCCAGCGAATCCTAAGTTGCTCCTCCCACCAGCGCTGCCGAATGTGGTACAGGCATCTCACTCACTCTTATGTACACAACCTCTGCCGGTACACGCACTACGCTTGGCAACAGCGCTCCGCTTGAGCATTGGCCAGCGTTCACATGCCTTTAACCTTTGCGAGCGGTATAGCTGGTGAACAAACAGTACAGCTTGTCTAAAACGTCGTGACACTCCGTATGCGCAAGTGAGGAGAAATGCAGAGAAGTAGCGAGAGTGGTGGGAGAGCAAGTAAGTAGAAGATTATAAGAACTTGGAGGCAATCACCTAAACAACGCATGAATTTGTCACTCACGGCAGGTGAGAGACTGCTCAGTGCTATTACGCATCTTTGATTTGGGAGTGGGGGAATGTCAAGACGTTTTAGACAAGCTGTACAGTTTGTACAAATGAACATGACGAAAGGGAGATGTACTGTTTTGGCGAACGCACAAGCACGGCTGGCAAGCTATTGACCTACACTAAATTAGTGTATAATAGAAGGAATTCCTTCAGTGTCCAGTAAGGGTCAAACAATATAGTTATTCGCTTACATTTCGGAAAAATGGTTTTGTTTATAAGTTATACCAGTATCAATTGCAAAACTATTTAGGTTAATGTTGCAGACGCTAATTAAAGTAACTTTAGGTGTGAGTTTAGGTTATAAAATGCCGCCGTTGAAGCTTCAGCTCCAATTTTAGGGGGTAGCACACACGAAATGTTTGTTGTTTACTGTATTGAGCCATTTAATCAGAGAGCGAAAGGGAAACCATTTTACGTAGGGTCCTGATAAAAAGTGAAAATGACACCCCTTCCACCATGGGACAGCAACCTCTGCAACGTTGCCAGCATGTCCTTTTATGTTCTCGAAAAACCTAAAATACCTCCGCAGGAATGGTCATGGAGAAAATATGACAGCAACCAAATGTGCTCCAAATATGTAAATCTCTTCAAGATTCACTGCTGCTCTTTTATGCAGCAGTGTAGAATGCAACATAGCAAAAATAAACTTGTAAACAGGTTTTAAATTCACGGCACCAGGTTTGTTCCTCTGCCGGGAATATTCTGTAATTCCAGAAAATGGAATACCTATATGAGTTACCATAGTCGTTAGTTTCTGTCTCCTGCGTGTGCTACTACCTGTTCGGGATGGTTCGACACTATTTCATACTGGCACCATGACTTCCACAGTGACTTTCTGCCAACTGGGTGACAATAGTTGAAACGTTTGTGCCAAAATAATAGTGCCGCCTCTTTAAGTGTGTGTTTGTTGACAATGAACGATTAGTGAGACAAGTGTATTTATACTGCAAATGAAACAATGAGAAACGCCAGTGCCATTGACCATCTAGCACAACATTAAGGACGTTATGCAGAGAAATATTGAATTACATGTTCTTGCCTTGCCTTTAAATAACACGTTAATTTTTATTAGTTTCTCCATTACGTATAGTAAGTAGGAGAGGTACTGCATTCGACAGAAAATTCCTGTGTCGAGATTTCACCGGAAATATGTTTTGAGGTCCCCTGAATCCACAAAAAACGCAGCTTTAGGAAAAGGTCCGTTTGTGTGTCTGTGCAGAGCATAACCCAAAAGCGAAGCCGGTTAAAAACGAAAATTAGTATTTAACTTTAATATCTTTCAAGGATACGAATTTTTATTTTCTCAAAAATGACTGTCACGACTTTGATTAAAATGTCACATATTGAAGATATTTTAATGGCAAGTGTAATGTATATTTTGAATTTTCTGGCTATAGCCATGCTGTTTACTTTTGATGACTTTTGCATAACTGGTAAACCGTAAGAAATAGACCAAATCTTACTATACAAAAATATAGATCTCATTAAAACACACAAGTTATGCCCAAATGCATTTTTTGTGGAGTGAACCATTTTTCAGATAGTCCTTGTCATTTGTGTGAGTTTTGAAATATTTAAACGTTTCTCAAATGGAGGATCGTTATTTACCTTTTTATCGCTTGGCTGTGCAAAGAGAACGGAATATCAATGTTTTAAAAGATTTGACTATCGCTCAAAGCATACTGTATTCCAATATTTTCCAATATTATCTATAAGAAAACCAGCTTCAAGATAATTTCTGTAAATGTTTATTTCGACTATCATGAAGAAGATAAAGGAGTTTGTAAGAATAGTTAGTACAAGAGTAGAGAAAGTCTTGTGAGTGCAACACATCAGATTTGTAATGTTTCATGCTCGAGGACCTCCAGGAGTCAACAGCGAAATATTGCGAAGCTCCTCGGTCTTATGAAACTTCAGTGATATTGTGCTAAATGGATCAAGGTACCCAAAAAAATTTCATATCAAATATCTAAGATAGCGTAGCAGCATGCACTTCCGCGTTCATAACTCCTCCAAAAATAGAAGACAAAAGAATAATACTCTAGACAGATCACGTCAATAAGTACTTATGTTTATCTTGTTTTCGGTGGAGCCGGTGTGTCAACCCGATTTGATTTCTCAACCAACACTGGCTAAAAGTCCTTGAGTACCCAGCTACACGTGTTTGAACGGTAAATTTATCCGTACAAGTGTACCAGTTGATATAGGCACAGACGAAATGAGCTAATGACTTGTGGATATATTTCTAAATACGGAGATGAGAAGAATAATCATCGGTACTAATATGTTTCAGCATCAGGAAAAATTTCTGTTTCTGTTTAATGTAATGAGTGTATCTTAAATCAAGGAGGTAAGCCCCACTTGTGCTCTGGTGGCGTGAAGGTAACAAAGGGAATAATCTTTATGCTCGACCATACCCAAATTTATTAATTATAACTCTGATAGCGATCCTTTAAGTTCAACTTTCATTAAAGGACTGGTCCCCATCCAATCGGACAGTTCAATTTTCATTAAAGGACAGGTGTTCCACCAATCAGAGAATTCCCATGCAGCAATAGCAAAGCGCAATATCGATTAATTCTCGAAACGCAGCAAGCGAGAGTTTAGAAAACGCTAAAAATGCCAAGAAAACGCCAGTAAAATGCAACTTACACAAAACACACAAATTAACCTCAATACAGCATCAACTTTCAAGAATATTGCATTAAGCACAGTCCCGCAAATTAATTTCACTAATTGTATAATAAATAACTTATACATGAAATAAAGTTTCGTCTGAAAACCAATATATTCAAAATTTTTCAATGTTACGTAGCATTCCAAGGTTATCATTTTCATCATGCAGCTGTGATGTGCTGGAAACGAATCGATCGTTTAGCGCCTGCGCAGAACTCCGAATATCAGCTGATGCAATATGTAGGTCATAGTCCCTGGTGAGTGTACATTTTACAGTATTTCAACTTTAAAATTAGGTCTATGGTCGAGCATAAATTGTCGTATTAAACTTAACTATAATGGTAATTAAGACGCTCGTATGAAATATATGCTCGCGTCTTAATTACTACCATTATAGTCCCGTAGCATAATATACTATTAAAGTATAATATTGTCATAATATAGCACTTTTACACATTTCTGCAGTTTTCAGCAAAGATTTACTTCCTCTGCTATCAACTCTGTAATTACTTTGGCACCAGTATAGCACAAATGTGTGTGTCTAGACCAGCGATGTCCAACATTGCCTCTTTGGAGACACGTAATTAACTGTGTTCCCCAACCCACTCCTTCAGCCGGAGGAGGCTCTTGCTTGTGACGTGTAGAAATATAACCAGAGAGTCAGTATCCAGTGACGGACACAAAAGGCGATTCCATGGTCGTTTTTAAGTCATACCATGCATTTTCTGGGAATGTCCTCAGAAGACCTTTTCATTCTGGATGACCGAGAAAAGCTTCTAAATGAAAAAATGGATCTCGTTAAAACGCCCAATTTATGTCAAATACTGCTTTTTTTCCTTTGAGTGAACCATTTACGAGATATTCTTTATTATTTGTTTGAATTTGCCAAAACTTTTACTTTCATCAAACAGATATGCCATTGGTTTTTGGTTTTTTTTTTTTTTTTTTTTTTTTTTTTTTTTTTTTTTTTTTTTTTTTTTTTTTTAAATCTCTTGGCCTTGCAGAGAGAGAACAATATTTCAAAGACATCGCATAGCAACCAGCTTTTAAAGCTGAAAGTCAGGATGATGGAAATTATTTAAAATGGAAAGAGGTGAAGATGATGATAAGTATACAATAAAGCTAAAGAAAAAGCATGTGATTGGCAGCTAAAGTTAGCGTAAACAATGAAAGTGAGTGACATTATTTCGTAATAAATAGAATCATTCTTCATGATTTACATAATATAGAGTTCCGCAGTTCTCGTGTAACCAAGATTCCCCTAGGCCGTCGGGAGCATATAGTTATAACCAGGGAGCGGGGTTTTAGTAAGAAATCCATCAAGTTAACCGTGCACCTACGGAAGTGGAAGCGACGGCGACCTTGCACTGCTCTTGTAAACAGAAGGTAATACAACCCTCACGCTACCTGGCGGCTCTATATCCATGGTGTTAATATTATTCCTATGTTTACTTACTAAACCCTCGCTCCCTGGCTATAACGTTCTGAGAAATAAAACATCTCATAGATTCACGTATGTAATGCGTGTAAGGTAATGTACATAAACTGTATACCAACGTTATTTTGAGCGTTAGGCACCGGCACGGTGCGGAGGAACTTGTTAATAACCCTTTCCAAAGCATAATATCAGTTTCTTCGAAATGTAAATGTAAAATATATTGTACCTTGAAGCAGCTCTAAGACCTCAAAATTACATGCAAAACAGAGGCACGGAGAGGTCGTGCTTCACTTGTGTTTAACAGCAACATCGAAAAATAAAGATTATAAAGTTTATTAATAGTTAAAATAAGAATAGATGTTTAATAAACAACAAGGATTTTTGGGACTTTAATTAAGTTAATTTCTGGAAAATACTGCAATCAGTAACAGGTGTTATAAAAAGCAACGAGAATGTACGTGTTTTATAAACGGCAACGAAAAAGCGTTTGAATGACGTATATTTATTGGATACGGATTAAAAAGAAAGAACAAAAGTTGAGAAGGAACGTTACTATTTTTCAATAACTTTAATAACTAAGAAGATTGCTTGTTCGAACCTACAAACTATGAATGTATATGATTTTATGATATTTTATTACAACGAGGTGACTAAATAATTAGTGTATCATTGTACTAATTTACGTAAACCCTTACCTTCTAAAATAGACTTTTCATAGCTCTACATTCGATTAAATTAAACCCTATTACGTGTCGCTTCGATTTGTACCTAGGTCAACGAGTAATATGCAACGTGGCGCCCAACATGGGGCTAAATCGGAATGCTATATATCTATATCACTAAAATATATCTTATTACAACCTTCTAGTTGAGACATATAAGTTTTAAGCCCAGATGCAATGTAGCAAAAGCTACGTAACGGTGTAATGCCGTTTGTAACGGACTAACATTAGTCCTAGAAACTATCTGAAACTATCAGATGTAACTTTCAAGTGGGGGAAACACTAACTAATACGGGAATGTAGACCAGGTTCCTTACGAACAACAGATGGTAGTTTAGTCATTCTGTTACTTAGAGGATATATATTTAAGTCTTAATTCCATAAAATCATATTTTTATTAATTGTATCACCATAGTATGACTACATTGTAAAACCTAAACTCCAAATTTCGTCTAATGACTTAGTAACATTGTTATTTGGTTTTTTTTTTTTTTACATTGTCAAATTTGGCAACCCACAAATGTGGGAAGTTGTTGATTTGTTTCAATAAAACATAATATCGTTATGCATACCATTTCGATATGGAATACAAACGAGAACAGTGCTCTAAAAGCAGTCGGCCCATTACTTTCTTCACATAACGTACATTTAATCCATATGGGAATAAACATTGAAGATCTACTTACATATAAGCAAGTAAATTAAAAAAAATGAAATAGTTTTTATCAGCCCATGTTTATTTGCGTTTCTTTTCTGTAGGATGCAGAGGTGGGCGGGTCGAGTCGCTGTTGTGACGGGGGCAAGTTCTCCTGTGGGATCTGCAATTGCCAAGGAACTAGTCCATCGTGGCCTCAAAGTTGTGGGACTGGCACGACGTGTGGAAAATGTGGAGGTATGTACGTTAATTCAAAACACAGCCTGGAAAACGATGTAAGTTTAAGGAGCAGATACGATGTATACGGCATACTTCAAAATTAAAACATTGAAACAAAATTCAACTTGTTTTATATCGTTATTAGCTACTTCCTCCATCATTCTAATATTAATTTAGAAAATGAAGTGTTAATGCCAAATCAACGCTGTTGTATGCTGAAGTAAATTGTTGCTAGCCGTTTTATACAGGAAATGTTTTAGAATCTGGGATGTTGTTTAATGTAAATGGAGATTTGCTTCTATGCAAGCAATGAAAAATCTTAATTGTTGTTATTTACATACAGGCGCTAAAAAATAAATACATAAATAATATCTCGAGGACTGCACTCTTGCTTTTCTATTTGTAAATTTTCTTCATTGGTTGAACCAGGTCGCAACAGCCCAGGAAGGGCCAAGGTTTGCCCCCCAGGCACTGTGTCCCCCACTTCTGCCCACTACTGGTATCATTGGTGGGGTGCAGTGCTGGAGGGTGGGACGTGGTCAGCGCCCCGATCCCTCTCGGCCAGTTATGCGGCCTTCTCGCCCTAGGGTCGCCACTTCTGCATCAAGTAGCCCCTCAATTAGTCCCCCGGGGACCAGATCCCATACCAGACCTCCCAGCAGGGGAAAAAATCCCCATGCTGGTACCGGGGATCAAAACCAGGTCTTCTGTGCCATAGGTAAGCGCGCTACTAACTGCACAACAGAGGCGATAACCAGGTCGCAATCACCAATAGAAAAGGCCTGAGCAATGCGTGGTTATTTGTTGTGACGTCATAGTTGGTGCTAGTATCTGTTTAGTCAATGCGCGTGCAGTTCGGCCGCATCTTTTGAGGAACCCGTATATCGTTTTACAAGGGCCCTTCCCCACAGTCTTTCTGCAGTCTTTGTTTAGTAAGATTTGGTCTATCTCTTACGGCTTACCAGTTATGCAAGTCATCCAGAGTAAATAGAACTACATGGGCTATAAGGAGAAAATTCAAAATATACATTACATCTGCCATTAAAATATCTCAAACACATGGCATTTTGATAAAAATCGTTAGAGCCATGAGTGAGTGAGTGAGTGAGTGAGTGAGTGAGTGAGTGAGTGAGTGAGTGAGTGAGTGAGTGAGTGAGTGAGTGAGTGAGTGAGTGAGTGAGTGAGTGAGTGAGTGAGTGAGGTAGTTTAGGATAGATGAATTTTCTTCAAAATCTTCGTGTCGCATCCTTGAAAGATATTAAACTTAAATACCGATTTTGGTTTTTAATCGACTTTTCGTTTTTGAGTTATGCTGTTCACTTCCCACTCCAATCACGCCCCTCGGCCCCCCCCCCCCACACACACACACGGGCCTTTTTCTAAAAATACTTATTTTAGATTCAGGGGGCCTCAAAACATATATTTCCGGAAAAATCTCAACATGGAAATTTTGAATCGAATACAATACTTCCCTACTTACTAAACGTAATTTAGAAAGTAAAAAGGCATCCTTTATATGGATTCCCTCTCATATAGGGATAGATGGCAATGAAGGAGGTGACCAGAGCGCTAAGAAGCAGACATCGTTTAAGTGACCCATCTCCTCCACCAAGACATCGTCATCTTCAAACGAGCGTTCATATAGAAATGGAAGACAGCGTGGCTGTAACTCAACAGCAAACTTCATGAAGCTCGTTTAGCCTGTTTCAGCTCCTTCCAACCTCTATGAACATTCAAATCACGAAGTCAAATAATCATCTCCCGTGTAAGAACTGACAAACACTGCAAACAGACACACTCCTTTCTTCTAGCCAAAGACGGGCCCCAGCCTGTGCCAATTGCAACACGTAACCAGCACATCATTGGGAACTGCCCATTGTAGAACAAGTGTACGCCAAGGTGGTTTAGGTCATTCTTGCACTCAGTCACTCACTGTCACAACAACAACACCTTGTACACAACAAACTGGTTCCTAACTACGTCCAACCTGGGCCTGTTTCGTAATGTTTACAAATCTTGAAATTTGCAAACTTGTTTGTAATTCGTAAACTCTCTTTCTGAATAAAGTTGAACTTTGCAAAGTTGAGCGTTTTCAAATAAACATAGAATTTTCAAGTGTTTTGTTTCACAATCAAGTAATAATTTCTCACATTTGTAAAGTAGGCAGTTTACCTGAAAATGGTTTGTAAAGGAAGCTCTATTTAATGATATATTAGCCAAAAATGAAACAGATAAAAAGGTTTTAAGTTTTTAGTGAGAACACAGCAAAATATAACCGAAAGCCACATGAAGTGCTATTTAGCAGCAAATTCAGAGATTCGACAATGATGGTGTTCGTGCAAAGAAAGGAAGAAGGACCTGGAAAATATGTAAATATTTTAGGCCCAGAATTTCGAATGTTAATCGCATGACTGTGCAGCAGCTGCGATATCCTGTTTCTGTGTGCGCAGCGGTTCGGATGTTTTTGGACCTCTCTGTATTAGTCTTCAAACACAATCGCATAGAAGATCCGCATTTTAGTCCCAAATGTGTTAACGAATTTTTAAACTATAAATACTCTTATCTACTACAATGATGATGATAATAATAATAATAATAATAATAATAATAATAATAATAATAATAATAATAATAATAATAATAATAATAATAATAATAATAATAATAATAATAATAATAATAATAATAATAATAATAATAATAATAATAATAATAATAATAATAATAATAATAATAATAATAATAATAATAATAATAATAATAATAATAATAATAATAATAATAATAATAATAATAATAATAATAATAATAATAATAATAATAATAATAATAATAATAATAATAATAATAATAATAATAATAATAATAATAATAATAATAATAATAATAACAATCATCATCACAATCATCATCGTGATGCTTAGTTCTTCGTTACTAGGCAATAAAGTTTATTACTTTATATTCTGACAAAACACGCTATCAAAACATAAAATACAGGTTCAACAAAACTTAAAATACGCTTTAATGCTGATCATCTATATCTTATTTTTCTTTCTAATAATATTCATTAAAGCAAAAGCTTTCTCCCCTAATTAATAGTTATTGTAATGTTACAACCATTACAGTTTGTAATACTTTTTGGAGGCACATTTTCCCTATTATAAGAAGTATTGTTTTTCACAACTTGCCTGTAATTGCTTTCTCCCCTAAGTATTAGATCAGGAATTTTCTGTAAGTATATTCATAGTGCATCTTGGACTGCTTTTAATATTTTTCCTGATGAACCGTAAACATCACCTTCTTCAGTCATTCTTACTTTAAATTCACATATGCAACTATCATCCAAAATTGCAAGATACGACAACAATATTTGTTGATCTTCATGTCTCTTTTTTCCCCAAAGCCCACATTACTCTTTCTCTAAACATATCGTTTCTACAATAAATACACTTCATTAAAAATGCAAAATGTACTAAAATACTCTTAAAGTAAATAAAATATTGTAGACAGCAGGTTACAAAATTGGAATTAATAACTGGCGGCTCTATGAACGCTGTTCTAACCTGAACCTTTCGATACTAAATCTCTACTTTTGTAACTAGACTCTAAATATCTATTGATAAACATTCGTAATACATGTTCCTTACTTTGGCGATAGTGTGAGTAAAGTTCACGACAAAAGTACTGCTAAAAGTCAGAGTCTTTGCTGTCAGAAGGTCTACTAAAAAGAGGAAAATAACTTTCTAAGTCTGGGAGAAAACGCGTTAGTTTAAAAAAAAATTAAAGTGTGATTTAGAATTGCACGAGTAAGGAAAACGTTTTCTCGAAACTTATTTTTGGAAAAAGTTTCTTTGAAGTACGTCAGACACGAATTCCACACATTCTGCCCCACAACTCATATCCCATGAGTGATAGAACTTGACAAATGAGCAAAGTATATGTCTGAGAAAAATGTGAAAAACGATCAAGATACGAAGAAAAGTTTCGGGCGAAAAGATGCCATATTTAGGTAGTTTTGAGCAAAGAAAATATCTGCAGGTTTTCGAGAAAAAAATATTTTCGGAGATTCCACATCTTTATTCTTGGACATATGTAAGTATTAGATGGTTTACAAACGCCATTCTCACTGTGTTACAAGAAAGAAGGATTATAGAGCACTAAAAGAAACATTTGAAAGTAAGCAAATGGAGATGGAATATTTGAACAGTTTTGTGGCCTGCAGCTATCTTAGACTTCCGCATATCATGATATCAGTTTTCAGGGCGACCTTCAATGTGATCTTAATTTTCGGTGTGACAAGAAATTGGAAGAGCCTAGCAACAAATGGATGTTCCACATGGCCACAAGCTGCAGTTCTGTAATGATATAACTGTCTTTTGTGCCCCTCCTGGTTCACAGTTACAGAGCAGGATTTTCGGTGCGTGTTTCTGGAGCACAATATATTGGTACTGATAGTCCGTCAACATATTTATGAATTCTGAGGATGAATGTCCCAACTGTGATCAGAGGTGTGCGCCTCTTCTGCAGTAGCGAGTGGTTTGAACGTCCTCCTTTGATTTTAAACTTCGTTGATACAAGACATTGATTGCTTCAGTGGATAAACTCTAGTTTGCCCAGACCACTGACCACACCATGGCAGTACTTCTTGGACAAATCTTCCATTTCCAGTAAGCAATTTTCAATATTTCTATTAAATATCGAGAAATAATATAACGCATTCTGAGGTATAGATTCAGTAACTCGTGTGCTACTAATACCGAGAGAGCAAAAAAGTTCCGAACAGGCTGAACGGTGTTTGGCCTATCGGCGTTCTCGGCGCCCGTTGCCGTCAACCACTGTCCAAGAAAAGCGTGGATGAAACTATACAACATTTTAAAACTACTTTTAAAGAGTTTACTTGCCAACTTTATGAAAGGAGATGCTGAAACTGGCCACCGTCGTTGTTCATACATTTTTGGCACCTCTTTAGGAACTATCCATCACTCGCCGTAGTCCACGTTGAAAAATGCTGGCAATTTCCTCGCAGATATTTTGTTTTAATTCTTCAAAAGTGTGTGGTTTGTTTTGTACACTTAATGCTTTAAGTTACTCCACAGATATAAATCGAGGTGCCCACAAATCTCTTCTAATAATTCTGTCCGGAAGCATGCTTTCAAATGTTGTCATCCAAAGATTGGTGGTATGAGCTGTTGCAGATATTGAAAAAATCTGATGTGTTGCATTCACATGACTTTCTCTACTCTTGTACTAACCATTCTTACAAACTCTTATTCCTATATTCCCTTCGTGTTAGTTTGAGATAAACATTTGCAGAAATGATATTATTGTTTATCTTCTTGTAGGTACAATGAGAATTTGAGGTTACAGTAGTCTTTGAGCTAGTCAGATCTTTTAAAGCTTCCAAATGCCGTTCTCTTTGCACGGTTAACATATAAAAATGAATAACGATGTTCCATTTGACAGAAGTGTAAGTTCTCCAAAACTCACAAATAACAAGGAATATCTCCGAAATGGTTCACTCTGCAAAAAATGTATTATGACATAAATTGTGTGTTTTAGCAACATCTAACATTTTTTGTATAGTAAGATTTGGTCTATTTCTTACGGTTTACCAGTTATGCAAAAGTCATCCAGGGTAAATATGACTACTTGGGCTATAGCCAGAAAATTCAAGATAGACATTTCATTTGTCATAAAAATATCTCAAACATATGGCATTTTAATAAAAATCGTTAGGGACATTTTCGAGAAAATCAAAATTTTCGAAACTTCTTTCATGTAAAGGGTAGGTTAGGGTGGAGCAATTTTCTTCAAAATCTTGGAGTCGCATCCTTGAAATACATTAAACTTAAATACCAACTTTGGTTTTTAACCGACTTTTCATTTTTGAGTTATGCTGTCCACAGACTGACAGACACACACAGACACACACACGGATCATTTTTCTAAAAATCCTTTTTTTTTTACTCAGGTGGCTTCAAAACATATATTTCCGGTGAAATCTCGACATCGAATTTTTGGGTGGTATACAATACTTCCCCTACTTTACGTAGTAGAGAAAGTAAAAACTTTAAGTGACAATGACCTGCTAATAATCGTTCATCTACCATATAATCAAGCTACAGGAAGCTTTGGCAAACGCCTGACGTCATGAAGGTAAATGGTCTGTTAGATTTCTTATCAAATAGACTGTAAAGCGTGTTTGCGAACAAATATGGACATTACAAAGTTCATAAAGTTAATTTCTTCGCCAGCAAAGAGAGATTTAGGACCTTCCTTCTTTAAGCGCATGCCTCTTGTTTTCCATTTTTAAATTAACACAAGCGTTATGTCTTTCTTGCATGATACAACTACACCTATCTGCTAAAACAGGAAACGCACCATTCTTACAGATTGTGACAAATTCCTGCCAATTTACAATAATTATGGCACTCCGCCAGTTTTGTGATAGTAAGAGTGCACTGTTTTAACATATTGAGACAAATGACACTTTCCAGTTACCATTTTTGCCACTTTATTTCTCTTCTAAAACTGAATAACAAAAATACAGTCCCTGTTGTATCGTTAACACAATTTACAATTCGTCTTGACGTTATAACCCACAGCTGTTCTGTCCTATAGCAACCTTGACATGTACTTCACTGTCTTTCTACTCTCTATGTCTAACAAACAGCTGACTTCGACGATACACCACTAAACACTTTCTCTACACTCAACTCAGAAAGTGCCAACCAACTTCCTCGATCTTCCCCCCCCCCCTCTCTCTCTCTCTCTCTCTCTCTGTCTGTGTGTGCTCTCTCGCCTTTATAACTACGTAAATTGCCGACGATTTCTCTGAAAAATATACCTTTTCTTGAAACTCTTCGTAAACAAAACTGCACGTGAAGAGCCTCTGGAACTGTCTGGAATCCCTTTGTTTGGCCACGCTCATAATCGTCTTTGTTCTGACTGTTGCATTGTCGTCGGGCCGCGTATTTACAAACAATGATGTGAGCTAGCTAACATCGAGCAGCGGCTGCCGATCGGCGTCACAATGTTAATTAGAATACAGTTTATTTGTAATCATAAAATGGATCAGTTACAGTTCAAAATGTAACCTTTCGAAGCTAAGTAAACATCAGCACAATGAAAACCGTCAAAAGTGTTTCGTAAATGAATACAATAGATCTTATTAAAACTACACTTACGGAGTTTGAAGAAGGCGAAAGACAACATGGTAAAATCTACAAAAATGGGCTTTTGTAGGCTATAACCTTTCGTTGTCAGTGATCGACTTCTAAGATAGCTGTCACCGAGCAAATTACTGCAGATGATAGCGCGTGTGATACCGGTGAAGAGGGGCTTACAGGGCTGGGGATGGACGCGTTCGTACTGGAAACGATAGCGCCCTGTCCATGCTTACCGGGATCTGATTGTCCTTCGGGTCTCTTACCTCATCCTTCCCTCCTAGGAGTTGCCGTAGCAGCACAAAGGTCTTACTGCCTTTCGCACAAAGCTATGCCTTGGTAATTTGGGGACCTCCAGTGTCTATCTACCTTTAGCTTTTACACATTTTACGGTGTTCATGTTAATTTTCATTACATAAAAAATTTTAGTTATAGATATAATTATAATAGTTATAATAATAAATTAATTAATTATGATTATGATGATAGTAATAATTGTAATATTAATAATTATAATAATAAATAATAAAAATTAATAATTTTAATGCTATTAAGTAGAATAATTATTAATTAATAACTATGTAATATTTATAATTTATAATTTTACATATTTGTTGCTTGCGTTTAGTAATAGTTGTAGTTTTGTGAGAGTGAAGTTGGTGTGTACGAACTGTTATATTTTATATTGTTGCAGTGAGGAGGCACATTTGTTTTAATTTTATCCTTATTCTATTTCTTATCCTACAAATTGTTATATATTTATAACAAAAAATATTTTTATCTTTATAAACTTATTTAGAAATTCTATTGTATTATGATTGTGTAGAATGAATTGTTGTTTAGTAGTATTTGTATCTTTGTCAGAGTGACTGTGTGAAATGTTATAATTTGTGTGGTGTTTTTTTGTAGAAAAGTTTTCCCCTTACTTTATAATTTGTTATATATATTAAATTGTAATTTTATTTTTATAATTTTATCCCTAAAGTATGTTGTAAGTATGAAGGTGTAGAATAAGTATTAAAAATCTGGCATATTAACCCTGGTTTAAGTAATTAGGTGCTAAGGTTCTTATACAGATTTTTTATTTTATTTTAATTTTATTCATGTTCATTAAGTTATGCTTGTCCACCAATCCTTCTGTTCCTGATGAGAATACTGGGGCCTGGTAGTGCAAATTATAGGCATTAACACTTCATTCTTTATCAACTGTGAAGTTACATTTCTTGTTTAACTGATCCAACTGTACAATATTAATTTAAAATTTGGTTACTAGTCTTTGGCGGCATCTCTGCAATGCTCTCCCGGGAAGCTCTACGCTGTTAAAGCGGACCTCACGCAAATGAACGAGGTGACGTCAGTATTCCGATGGATAAGGAACAACTTAAATGGCGTCGATATTCTGGTCAATAACGCTGGAACCACCTCTCCAAACACATTAATTAGTATGTATACTCTTTTTGTAGATATCTAAGGCCTCTTGTAGCAACCAATGCATGTGTGTGTGTTTTTTGTATGTCTGGCCTAAACCAAATACTGTAATTTATTGTGAAACAAGTTATATAAACTTCTTTCAGAAATAACCAGCATCACACAATATACAGTATGGAAGGGAAGTCATTACATTCCTTCTAATATGTACATCATAGAAGCATTACAAACCAAAAAGTCGAATGGTATTTTGTTCTTTGATCAGCCGATTTCGAAAAAATAAATGGTTTTTGGTCGAAATCGGATGCGTAATTCCACCAAAATGTATGAACATAACAGTTTGTTGCTGGTAAAATGCGTATAGTAACTTATTTCTGACATAGCTTCTCCAGTAATTATCACACAGGTTTCGAAATAATTAATCACTTAAAAGACGTGAGGGAATACTACAAGCAGCTCTTTCAGACGTGAAGTAACTCGACAACGTTGCGTTGAGGTTGGTCAGGGAATTTACCTGATTTGTGGATGTAAGCAGGTCGGGCATTTTCGCTTTCGTGTAGTATTTTGGGAGCTAACGCTTGTGATTGGCCTCACTCGCACAGTAAACACGGAGGGACAAGGTAGGGTTACGATGTTTGTTTATGTACTGAGCTAGAGAAAGTGACCACCCACACAATATGCAGTGTTGCCAGCTTGTTTTCGACAAAACTAAAGTATCTCCGTAGGAAATGGTCAGAGACAAAAACGTACGATACAAAATGTGTTCCAAATACCGAGATATACCACTGGTTTAAATTAATGTAATGGCTTTCCTTCCACCCGGTATAGTTAATTCATGGATGCTGTGTACTGTCTCCCCATTCAGTGTAATACACCAAATTTTGCAAATGTCGTCGTCTGTAACACAAATGGTTTATGAACTTCGGGTGTAGCTTCATTCTACTAAACGATGAATGGACCCCATTTCTGAGGCGGAGACACTCAGAAGGTGGGTTCCGTTACCCCGATGTTAGGGGGATGGTGAGGATGGCGGTAGAATGAGAGGACCTATTGCCTGCCACCAGAAGAGGGCAAGTTGGAGGAATGTGCTATGTTGAACATTTTCTAACACCAACAATAATGTTTGTGCACGCTAGTATCAAATACAATAAAGAGTGTTGTCAGGTAAATGCGTACTACATATATTACATAGTTATATGCAGCTATTAGATTTAGCATAATGGGTGGTCCACAAACACATTTCGCAGTAAAAAAAAATGAGTACGTGAGGAGATTAACAGTTCAAACTCCCTCTCAAACCTCAGACCCTGCTCGCCTTCTTCTGCAGGTCAGAGAGTATAGGGGTATTTTAGACGTGGCGAATGGCTTGAAGTTGCGCAGTGGTTTATGGTCAAGTTCACTTTTATATTTATAAGACCATAGGATTGCCAGGTTAGTATCTCTCCAACTTCCGTGTAGTAACCATCGTGCATGATTAAGCACAGTGCCCGCTAGGTTTATTATCAGTCTCTTGTTCATTTCAAGTAGGAAACAGAGACGTTACCCCTACAATCATTTTGCATGACGTCACTAGTCTGATACACGGCTAGCATTGAATACCATCATGATAAAACTTTATCTTTTGTATCAATTTAACGAACTTTTTTTTTTTTTTTTTTTTTTAAATATCGATGTTTAGGCGATTGCAGTTTTACTTCATTGGGCTTGGGCTTCATTGGACTGGGCTAGGAGAATTACGTCACTGCAGTTCATGCCGTAGCCTATCTCAGCTATACGCAGATCCTAGCAAGGTCATGAGGTGAAGCCTTAGGTAGTGCCAACTTAAAATTGCCAACCAAAGTCGGGAATTGAGCCACGGACCCTTGATAGTAGAACGACGAACTAAACTACTGAACTACATCGGAGCTCTTTCTGCAAATGTTTATCTGGATTAACACAATTCAGATAGAAGAATAGAAGATTATATGAATGTAATAAAAAATCTAGCGACCATGCAAACAGCATGAACATTTAAAGCCATCGCATCCAGATCCGCATTTAAAAAATCTGAGTATCGCAATAGTCTACTAACTGCGTAAACCTGTAATGAAAGTTTATCTCGATTAACAAACATTAGACTTAAGAATGAGCTTTTTTAATGAGTAGTTTGTAGAAGAGTAAGAAAAGAAAGTAACGTGAAAGTAACATCAAAGTTTGTATTGTGACAAATGACACTTTCAGCTACTTTTAACATCACTTTATTTCTCACAAAAAACAATTCTGTCCTCTTGTAATTTTGGAACTACTTAACTGTCTTTACCCTACCTGTCTCACAAACAACTGGCTTCGACGATGCACTCACCAAACACTTTCTCAACACTCAACTTGAAAAGTGCTTCAACACTTAAAAAATTGTGTTGCTCAACACTTAAAAGACTTGCGTCAAAAACTGGCGTCTCTCGCCGTTCCAACTCGTTTATAAAGGCCAGGTGAATTACCATTTCTTGTATGCAAGCCGGCAGTGAAAAGCTTCTCCGACGGTCTAGAATCGGTCTTTGTTCCGGCCCGACTATTGTTGTCCTTGTTTATCGGCCACGCGTTGCCTAGCAACGTCGTGGTGTGAGGTACCTTAACACTGAACGTCTCTTTGACGGGCGGCCGATGGCACAGTATTATTATTAGGCTTCGGACATGCATTTAGGATAGGTGCGCTTCCAGTATGCCGACCGGTACGTTGATTACAAGCGAGCGCTTAGGGTGAACGGCAGGCGAGGGAGGGAAGGTAACAGTGAAACCTGTGTGCACGTAACCATTTTTCAGCCAAAGTGCAACTAACAGCAACCGTATCCGCGTGGTGTATTGAGTTTAACTCAATTTTATTGAAGTGAAGTTATTAGTCTCTACATAGCTTGTGTTATTGGTAGAGTATATTGTTATTTTCATTGAAGTGTGCACAAAATCAAAATGACTAATATGCATGAGAAGAATTACTATAGTGGGCTTTTGTCTTTTCCTTTCCTTCGTTAGTACTTTTTGTTTGCTTGAAAGATTCATCTAAATTAAGTACTCTGCAGAAGTGCGGACCTAATTTAAAAGATCCTTGTGTTTATCTTTCAATTAATATTCTTTTTGTTGTTTTAATTTTCAAGATGGACCGGTTGAAGCATGGAAGAAAATTCTAGAGTTAAACATTTTGGCACTGAGTGTATGCACCAAAGAGGCCATTCAGTCCATGAGGGAACGTGGAGTAGAAGATGGCCATGTTGTACATATAAACAGGTAAAATTCTAGGACATCATTAACAGATAATCATTATGACAGCTTCAAACTCTGTCCTTCTGTTGTATCATTTTTATACCTATAACTATATGGCAACTTATAACGCTATTGTAGAAGTATCAACATACCAAACGTGATTAACCGCTGTAATACTAAAAACTTAGAGAAAATATAATATAAATAATGATTTTTGAGTCTTCTTACTGTGAACTCCTGGATGGAATACAGTAGGTACATGTTAGAAAAAGTAAAACGAATGATATGCCATTTGAGAAAAATATTTGAAAATGCAAATGACAAAAAAATATCTCGGAAATGGTTAAATCCACAAACATTGTATTTAACATAAATAGCCTCTTTTAACGAGATACTTTTGTGCAGTATGAATTTGTCTATCCCTTATTGGTTTACCAGTTATGCAAAAGTATTTGAGAATGAAAAGGATTTCGGAGACAATTCCCACAAAATTCAAGATATACCTTTGCTTGGTCATGAAAATCTGTTGAACATTGGTGCTTCAATGAAAATGGTTAGAGGCATACTTTTCTAAACTCATTTTTCGCATGCTCGGAAGACGCTGAACTTAAACCTCATTTTTTATATTTAACCGATTTTTTGTTTTTGAATTATACACACATACATAATTAAAATGCCTCTTTTTTAATTTAGGGAGCCTCAAAACGTGCATTTTTGGAAAATGTTTAAATTATCTTTGGGGTGGAATGTAATACTTCCTCTAGTTACGTAAGTGATAGAGAAAGTAACAAATTTCTTTTAAAAATTTTGAATAGACATCAATAACTAAGGAAGAGGTAAAACTAGTGTACAAACGGAGGGGATTCCCCACTGAGCCACCTGTTGAGGCTAGTATGTCAGACACCGGGAGTAAGGGATGAAATGAGAGCGCTCTAGAGGCGTGTTGGAACCCGGGCGAGTAGTGTGAGCCAGCTTGAGGATCCCTAACTTGTGCTGGAGATGTTTCATCTTCACACCAGGTTCGCCAAGCACCCACCAGTCTCATGAGTCAGGCGACTACAACGCCACCCATCGGTTGAGAACAGCAGTTACAGTTCGCAAAGTCCCCACACAGCAGCGCCAAACTCGCCCATCGCCAACACTTCCGACTCTGAAAGACTGAGTTGAAATGAAATAGACGCACGTGAAATTCGATGGATTTAATTATCCATCCCAGTATTCACCTGATGACTTGGGGAAATCCCTGTAAAAACCCAGGGTCAGGAAGTTCAGTCACAGGAATCGAACCCACGACCTCCCGAATGCGAGCCTCACACGTTACCCTCGTTAACTAAGGAAACTGTAAATTACATCTATTAACTGCAGGAAGGCTCACTCATATAAAACCACTTCCTTTACAATTCCACGATATTAAACAAACGACGCGTGTTACAGCTGACTGATACTGCGAAATGGAATTAAACGGGATTAATAAGAGGTTAAATGGTGTTGAGCGGATCGTGTGTGCATCGTTTATCTCGTCATATGAATTGCAACAGCGGAGAATGTAGTTTACACGATAAAATTGCAGCATACATACTTTGCGTTTATTTTCGTATTAAAAGACATGAATTAATGGTCTATCATGATATACTATTATTGCTACTGACTTTTACAGCCCCTTTTGTCCCAAAAGTACCTCTTTTATTAATCTAATTAGTACAACAGTTGTCTGTAATTTTCTCGCAATTTTTTAATTGAATTAACAAAAGTTGTATAAAGTGTACACGTATAGATTTTTGTCAACATATAACATTTGGGGCTTCCCCTCCCTCAGTTTAGAAATAAAAGGATGCAATTGAACAATGGATAACATAATACACCACTGTTTTTCGCATTTTTACAAAAACAAAGTATTTGTTTCAGATTATGCTCAAATGTGATGCTTTGAAAATAAAACAAAAAACACATGTTTTTGTTATTCAGAGCTATCATGGGTGTTTTTGCGCCCTGTTTATTGTGATAAAAGGTTCCATGGCCGCTTGAATCGGATTCTTCTTTAATAAATCTTACCATGAACATTGCTTACTGCAACATCTTCGCTATCATCCCCAGAAATATCTGAATTAGATTCTGAACTGTCATCACTAGGGCTCGGAAGTTCATGCCCTAAAAAAACACTGAAATATGCATGCAAATATGCTCTTAAAAACTTCAAAATATGCCAAGAAATATGCACTATTTCATTAGAACAGTTCATGTTCCTTTGCAGTAGACGAGTTAATATAAATAATAAAGTTACCTTATTCCTTAGAGGTTGAAGCAGAAGTGGCCCCGCTGCTTCTATTAACTGCTAAATCGCAGTTCACAACCAACACTACACAAATTTTGAACAGTAAAACGTCGTCCATTGTCTGGTAAAACACTTTAGTAACGTGAAAAACTTCTTTACACGTCACAAGATGTTATAGGGGCATATTTAAATGATGCTAACTGTTTCACAGAGAGAGTCAAGTCTCTTGGTGTGACAGATGGTTTTCTTTCGAGGATGTCTCGAATATCGCACATCTGTTTATAACCATAATTTTTTGAAATTACATAATTCACTGTCTCTTTCACTTTTTGTCCTATGCTACCAGGAACCGAACTTAGATCACATACTTTTTTTTTCAAGCACAGTAAGTGATTCATGCAAAGGAAATCCTACAGCTTCCAATGCCGTTATGGCTGTTGGTAAGAAAGAAAAATGGGCAGTTATGAAACTAAGATCCTTCTTTAACCCAGTGTCTGACAGAATATTTTGCACAGTTTGTATTGATGAAGCATCGTTCGAGTCCAATGAATTAACAACGTCTTCGATTATTTCTATGTGTTCAGCATAATATAAAACTGCATCGACCCATATTCCCCATCGAGTTAACACTGGTGCAGGAGGAAGTCGGATATTAGGTGCTGTTGGTCTAAACAACTTAACTCTTTTAGGAGATTTAACAAAAATTCTCTTTGTACTGGACACAAATCTATCTACCAGTGGGAAAGAATCGATGAAGAGCGTGTGCCAAACAAGTTATATGAATTAAGTTAGGAAAAATACCTTTCAGAGTTTTTTCCTGATTTTACCATATAAGGTAACAAATAAAAGCAACCAGTTGTATTCGGTTCCACATGGGTATTGCAACTTCAGAGTCCATCATAAACTGTGTCACAGTTACATTGCCAGTGGCCGACAATTTGCACACATTAAGAAGATAAGGTGTAGTCTTTTGTTAATTTTTTAAGGCACCCACGATTATATTAGCAATAGAACGGCGTTCAGAATCAGAGGTTTCATCAACAGACAACCACATAAACTGATCCGCTAAATTTTGTATATTTGACAATACGTTATTGTAACAATGCCCTACATAAGTCTTACGCAGTGTACTTTCTTCAGACACATGTTGTTGAGTACACTTGGCAAGAAAGTTTTTAAATATCGGATTATTAATTTTGAACAAGGGAATATCAACAGCTAAAAATACTTGGCACAAGTCATAGGAAAATTCAGTAACCCTACTTCCTAAACACTCTACTAATTGTTTTAGAACAGGTTATTTGTTTGCAAGTTTTCTGATTAAATTCTCCTTATGTTTTGCTGTGTTTATGTGCTGAACTATTTGAAATCTTTTCTCATTCCCTACATTTTTGTCACACGCTCCACAATACAGTACCCTATTATATGTAGATATTAAATCACCCGAAAACTCTTTCTGTAAATTAATTAATCTAGCACTCTCACTTGGTTTTATTTTCGGCATTTGAAGAGCTTTTCAACATTTTATACGCCTAATTTAATTTGGAGGGAACCAATTCACAACACTGTTACGTTTGAACACCACGCAGAGGCAAGCGTTGCTATAATCGTGCTGCTCAAAACGTTGACCTGCACTTTATCTTTGTTAATATAAACCTCTCATTTAACGCACTGATTATTCTCTACGCACATACATGTAATGAAAGGATGGAAACAGGAGATTCACTGTACAACAACATGACTCAGCATTGCTTCTCGCCACCTCGCGAGTTACATCATCATATGCAATACTACCAATATGAAAAATATTACCCAGGTAGGAAAAAAACCATAAAAATCATTAAAATATGATATATTGAAGCTATAGTATTGAAATATTATGCATTTATCAAAATCAAGAAAATATGCAGCTATATGCACCATAAAATCACGTCCAAATAACTTAAAATTCCATAATTCGTGCACATAATGTAAAAGCATACATTTTTAACCCCTATGAAAAAACATGCAAATACATGAACTTCCTAGCCCTAGTCATCACATATCTCCATGTAGAAGTTCTTGCATTCGCCAATATCACTTGCGTTATTTACCCGCGATAGTGTTACAGAATCGAGGTCTGAATCGCTTGGAATAAACGCTGTTACCGGTTTAACTCCGCGGACAGTAACGTAACTTGAGAGATGCGGTTACACAGACTGCGCACTGTAATAGTCATGAGCGTCGGCAGCCTTTTTTTCAGGAGAGGGCAGCATGCTGGAAGTTTGCAATTAAACAATATTAATTCATTATTCTGTTATAAAAATTATAGTATTTGCTGTGGATAACCTTATTAATTTGTGATAAATAACAATTGTTCGTTACATCAAAATTAAAACAATAGTATAATAGTCAGTAGTTGTCTGCACATTAAATTCATTAATTTCCAAGGGGGAAAAGGGGGGTACAGCCCCCCCCCCTTGTCCACCCCACCCCCCTTCGCGACGCCCATGGCTCTCATTAAAAGACAGTTGAAACTCCGATAGTGCTCATTGGCATTAGTGCATAAGGTAGACAAAGGGGGCGGCACGAAACGCAAAACAAGGTGCCAAAATAAAAGTTTAGAAGTATCCATCGGTATGGCAGACCACACCTCACAAGTTAAGAGTTAACATGCTGCTATATCATAAACAGGGGTAAAGCCTCAGTGGAGACAGGTGAGACAGCGTCTACCCTAGAAACTCTGCGAAAGAGAATTTCTTTAACTTCTGCATGAAGCAGGTATTTGTATTTCCCGCTTAGGAGGTTACCTCTCTATACCAGCATTTGCGCGACTCCGCTACGGAGATGCGGTACCGGACTGCCTGTTGTAGACCTTCGCCGATCTGTGTATTTTGCCATGCTTAGAACATGGGAGAAACAAGCGCACCATCTGACAGCGATTTGTGAACTACAATGTTTCCGTATGAACAGATATCTCTGCCTAGTAGACAGTCGAGCCTCCGTCTCCCTTGGCTGTGATTTGCTGTTGTGATAATGGAATGTTTTCGAAGCAAGGGGCAAGCGCTATTTTTGGTTACCTTTCAAGCGCATTTATAGGGATTGATTTGAATTGAATTAGATATATGAAGAGAAATTCTAAATTAACAATACACTGTTGTATAAATATCAATTATTTATAAGTTCTAAATCTATCCAATATCTTTGAACGAGTGAGTGATTAGGGTTTAAGGGCCCGTCGACAGCTAGGTCATTAGAGCCTTCTTTAAACGATCAATTCTTATATATATACGCCTCGCTACTGATCATAAAAGTTTAACATTTTAATAAAGCCTGCTGTTGAGCGTAGTTTTTGTTTTGTATAAATGGTTTATGCTGTTTGATGTTCAGTGTTGCAGGATACGTGATGATGCCACACTACAGTCCCACCTACATGTATAATGCTTCTAGGAATGCTAATGCTTCCCTTTCTGAAGGAATGCGACAAGAGCTAGTGCGACATAAGTCTAAAATAAGAGTAACGGTAAGTAAACATGCCACAATTCGCATGTCTTTTATCTGTGTGCTTTGTTACCTTTTTGATTACTTTTCTTATATTATGCTTGTATATGGGTCATTCAATAAGTAGTGGCAACCATATTTGTATGTGGCGCTGTAAGAGAAAAATTATACCAGCTGATAACAATGATAAAGAAGATCATCTGATGTGTATTATCTATGAGCTTCATTCTGGCTGAAATACTCGGTGGTTTGACCTTTTATACCTACAACTTTTAGGCTTAGGTGGAACTTGCCCAATAGCCTTGTGTTTCTTTGGAGACAGTTTAAAAATAGTACTTAATATACTTAAACAGTCAGTTAAAAGTCTTATGCCACTATAAAGAGCAAAAAATGAACAAGAGCACCGGGAAGACACTATGCAAAAGCACTGTTGAACAACCACAAATGCCACAGGAAGAAAAGCGAGTAGAGAAAATCATGCATGTCGTTGCATGTTTTGTATTTCTGTTTCAGTCATGCAGAAAATTGTATGAATAGTGTATAGAAGAGTGAGTAGAGAAATATATGTGGGTTAGCAGGCGATGGTCTAACTGTAAATGACTAAAACTTGACCTTTCATCCTCCACTGTGGAGAAAATTCTCAGAAGAGAAGAGGGCAGGAATGACTGGCGACTGTGGATTTATATGGTAGTGGACGGTAATTTAACTCTATGGTCATATCGCACCGGAGCTATTAGAGGATACCTCGTAAATCGGTGTGTGGCGGAGCATTAGCTTTCAAACTGTCATCCCTGTACCATACCATCCTGCTTCGTCACGTGTACACAGAGGGATCAGTGCAAGCCAACTGTACCTCTGCTTGTGAGGGCAGGTGGCATTAGGGTGCCATCGAGTCTATCTGTTTTCATTATATGTGGACAGAGGGCTTAGTATTCACTATTACTATTTTCATTTGTACTTTTGTTTTAGACTTAAGGTGGAACCTTGAATCATGGTGTTAAATATCCAAGCCGGTATTTACTTTGACGACCGAGGGAAACCACGAAAAAATAAACAGTCAAATTGGTCGGCCTACGGGATTTGAACTCGAGACCTGCAGAATGAGAGCCACAAACACTGCCTAAGCCATCCCGTTCATTTAGAGTAGTATTGTTTGGTGGTTGCACAATTTCACGGACACAATGTAATGTTTTTAATCTATGACTGACACAACATTTAATGGCGGGTAGCTCAACACAACATCCAATCAAAGGCTTGCCACGCTTTACTGTGTTGTATAGTTAAACATGCTGTGAAATCACGCTGTAAAGTCGGTGATATTAATACAATTTACCCCACATACGTATATTTGTTCAATAGGAAAGACAGTAGTATGTAGTGGTCAGCTATTAGCTGCCATTAAATTTTGTGCCTGTCATAATAGGACTGATTTGTCTGTATTACCGAGGCGACACCTTTTATGCTCGGCAGTGTGGGTTTTTATGCTGCGTTTTGTTGTGATTATATTAATTTGACCACATATACCGTTTCTGCCACTATTCGCCTCTGAAGATGTGCTCCAAATTGAGGACGAAACGTCAAGTTTTCATCATTTTAATGTTAAACTGCATTTCCACAGCCTCCAAGGTCGGAAAACATGTTATATTTTACAAATAACACCGGCCGTGAAAACCTACGATCATATTATGTAATGTTTCAGAGCATATGTCCCGGAATGGTGAGACGAGAGTCGGACCCTGAAGTAGAAACTGACATTACAGACCCATATGCAAATCAACCACAGCTTGAACCGCAGGACGTTGCTGATGCTGTTGTTTATGTCTTGGGGACGCCACCTCATGTCCAGGTAACTGACTATGACATGCTTACGATCAGCACTGACAAATGTCATTTCTTAGTACTAAGGACTCAGGCTACTAATAAAATGTATCTTCAGAAAAGGCAGTTTTAATATTTGTTTTGAATATACACAGACAATTTTGATGCATTTAAGCGTTTCACTCATTTATTTCCATATTTGATAGGACATGTTCTTCAAGGAATATAATCATAAAAGTCAAACTTAGTATCAGAATATTGTGAAATTCATAGGGTAAAGGTAGACAACGGAGAAGGACATCCCGCGTGTTGCAACGTACACAGATCTATTGTGGCTAACACCTCCAGGAGGACGGGATCAAGTGGGGAAACCACAGAAGGCAACAGGCATCAGGTGCACCATAGAGACACGCGGAAGTCCCTGACATGTCGAGGCAAGATGAACCATCCCAATGGTGGAACCACCAGAGAAGGCAAACAAGCAACCCGGCGATCTGGAAGCCCTCTAATATCTATAGGGACATACTTTTCATTGCGCATGTATCCGCGCCATCTGTCTGGCACCGCCAAACATCACGAGTTTAGAAGCACGCCTGAAAGATGAGAAACACATGGAATGAAGGGGAAATTATGGAAAGGAAATCGTGCTATTAAAGTAATCACCCCAGCATTCGTCTAAGTGATAGCAGGAAACTGAAAAAACACAAATCACAGCGTATATTCGACGGAGACCAAGCCGCGACCTCCCGAATGCGAGTTGCACACTTTATCGTGGCGCTACCTTCCTCGGCATATCCTGAAATTCAAGTTCTGTACCATTTGGAAAATATTTTCTCCAACCCATGTTACGCAGTTAAAATTTTCAACAATAATACATATTGTCGCCTTATTTGGAAAAATAACTTGTACTCTTGATTTTCTTTTATAATTACTAATCAATTTTATTGAAATTTATTATACAGGGTGTCCCATAAAACACCGACAACGCTTAGTATGTTGTGCGAGACGGCAAACTGATAGGTTTTGAAATAGCAGCCCCTGTCCGGAAATGTACGGTTTGGACGCTGTAGCGCATCAAAGTGTGAGATGGGTGCACGTTCACATTTCGCCAATAAACCCAACATCGAGCTGTCTACATTACAAACGGACTTGTAATGTGTAACTCCTACGTCATTGCAGACTATATCGGCGGTGGTGAGCCTCGTGCACATGATCCAATAGCGGTTGCCTTTGAAGATTTTCAACCGTCCCATGGACTCGAGCCATAAGGTCCTCCGCTGTTACAGGAGTGCCATACACCATACTCTTCACACAACTCCACAGAAAATAGTCGAGAGATGTCAGATCTGCAGACCGTACTGGCCATGGAACTGGTCCACCTCTACCAATCCATCGATTTGAATATGCGACGTTGAGGTGATTCCGTGCATTTACATCAAAGTGTGCTGGAGGTCAAGTTGGCCATTTCAGCAACTGTGTACTGGTACGTACCGAAATGCTGCTAAAAAACGTTACTGTACTGGATACCACACAAATAATGCAGTAGGATGCGCACTATGGAGGAATTTGGTACATGCCCAGGAATGTTATACTCAGGTCGTTCATCCCAGTACACTGGTGGCTAAAGGGTTGCATATCCGTGCATTTCCGAACGGGGGTTCCTGATTGAAAATAGATCAGTTTGCCATCCCACACAACATACTAAGCGTAGTCGGTGTTGTTGTTGTTTTGCACACCCAGTCTACTCTCTCTCACTCTCTCTCGCTCTCTCTCTCTCTCTCGCTCTCTCTTCCTCTCCCTATATATAAACCCACATTTTGTGAAAATTGAGATAATTGTATCGGATAAATACTGATACAAAAAGCAACATTTGGACAGAGTAATTCACGCTTGTAATATTGTTGCATCTGTGACCATATATATGAATTTTCTGCACTTGTGAACAAACCTTCATTGTCGTCGAATTTAACATTAACTGTTTCCTACATATTCGTCGTGTAATAAGCTTACGTTTTGTAAGGCTGAAGTTACTAATTTGTGAAGTGTTTGAGTGTACGAATCTTCATTGTTCCCTCTTACTTAGTAGTGTATTATTGCTTTCTACGTGTTATGTGTAGTTATGGCCACTTTGTTTTTCCTACTTGCATCCATTTCTATTCAAACATTTATAATGATTAACACAACGTAGAAATATTGCTATAGTATATGTGATATACCTATGATCTAGTGATGAGTAGAGAAAATGGTGTGATTGTTTACGTCGTATTTTTCTCCCAATATGAATAGTGTTTTATGCTACAGTAGTGTCCCTAGCATATGTAGTTTCAGAGCAGTGAACAAAGGATGTTCATAACATTGAACTGGCAGTTAACATCACACATAATCCGTCCTCTGACATACGAAGAAAATCTTCAAATCAATTATGAAAGCTTTGTGCATGCACTTCGAAATGATAACTTTTACACGCAGAGCGCTTAGAACATAGCAAAATCCGTTTATAATCTGAATGTGGTCTTCAAGCATATGCACTGAGTATTTTTCATCCAGTACGTATGCTATAACCTCACTCTTTAGAGATTTCTTAGTATAATAGTTATAATTTGTATGTTCTGAATTGCCATGAGAAATATTTTAAAGGTGTATTGAGAAGTGATAGGTAACTTCGTGTCTCTTAAACTATACCTAAGCATTTCTGAAAACGTTTAACTTCCATTCGGTCAAAGACCAGAAGAATTAATTTCAGGAGAAATACCAGGAGAAATACGAACTGGTTTGAGAATTCAATGCCATTCTGGCAGATTGTCACAGTAGCTCAATGGTTAGAGCAGCCGCCTGGTAAGCGGAAGGTCTGTGGTTCAAGTCCCAGCTGTGGTACTGAATTTTTAAGTTCCAGTTCTACCTCTTAAACTTTGCCCACACACGGCTTGTGTGTTTAAAAACACCAACAGTAAGTTTGTTGGCATAAATAAATAATAATTACCATCTGAAGGTTATTTAATCCTGGGATATAAAGTACTTGTAGCGCGCTTGCCTCTGGCGCGGAGGACCCGGGTTCGATCCCCGGTACCAGCATGGGGATTTTATCCCCTCTGGGAGATCTGCCACGGGGTGCACTCAGCCTCGTTAGGTCCCGGGGGGACCAATTGAGGAGCTACTTGATGGAGAAGTAGCGGCCCCAGGTCTAGAAGACCGCATAACTGACCGGGAGGGCTCGGGGCGCTGACCACGTCCCACCCTCTAGTACTGCACCTCACCAATGACGCCTGTAGTGGGAGAGGTGGGAGACGCAGCCGCTGGGCGGTAGGCCTTGGCCCTTCATGGGCTGTTGCGCCGGGGTTTAGTATATAAAGTACTTGCAATAGTAAGTCACCATTGGGGTAATTTATCTCTGATGTGAGACTGCCTTTGTGGTTTACCAGGAGAAATACGAACTGGTTTGAGAATTTAATGCCATTCTGGCAGTTTGTCACAATAGCTCAGTGGTTAGAGCGTCCGCCCGGTAAGCGGAAGGTCTGTGGTTCAAATCCCAGTTGTGGCATTGAATTTTTAAGTTCCAGTTCTACCTCTTAAACTTTGCCCACACACGGCTTGTGTGTTTAAAAACACCAACAGTAAGTTTGTTGGCATAAATAAATAATAATTACCATCTGAAGGTTATTTAATCCTGGGACATAAAGTACTTACGATAGTAAGTCACCATTGGGGTAATTTGTCTCTGATGTGAGACTGCCTTTGTGGTTTACCAGGAGAAATACGAACTGGTTTGAGAATTAAATGCCATTCTGGCAGATTGTCACAGTAGCTCAATGGTTAGAGCAGCCGCCGGGTAAGCAGAAGGTCTGTGGTTCAAATCCCAGTTGTGGCATTGAATTTTTAAGTTCCAGTTCTACCTCTCAAACTTTGCCCACACACGACTTGTGTGTTTAAAAACACCAACAGTAAGTTTGTTGGCATAAATAAATAATAATTACCATCTGAAGGTTATTTAATCCTGGGACATAAAGTACTTACAATAGTAAGTCACCATTGGGGTAATTTGTCTCTGATGTGAGACTGCCTTTGTGGTTTACCAGGAGAAATACGAACTGGTTTGAGAATTCAATGCCATTCTGACAGATTGTCACAGTAGCTCAATGGTTAGAGCAGCCGCCGGGTAAGTGGAAGGTCTGTGGTTCAAGTCCCAGCTGTGGCATTGAATTTTTAAGTTCCAGTTCTACCTCTCAAACTTCAGCTATACTTTTATGGGGAACAAAAGCTGGAATAAAGAAGGTATTACTTTGTTTCTCAGAAAATATAAAGTTTATCTTTCTGGACATTCCAGGCTAATAATTTTCAAACAACCCCATTTATTACCTGGAAAAGTTTCATAAGCGTGCTGTTCTCGGCGTTGTTGCCGCTGTCGGTGGCTGCTTGGCGAGCCTGGTGTCGAGATGAATCTCCAGCACACGTTAGCGATCCAACACCTGTAGAGCGCTCTCACCTCATCCCTTCCTTCCGGAGTCTGGTACACGATAGTCTCATCAATTGGCTCAGTGTGGAATCACCTCCAGAAATAATCTATCTCTACTTGTCTGTATGAGCGAACATAGAACTGTCCAAGCTTCACTCTAATTCTAAATACCTTAATTGCTTATCAGTCACTTCAGTTTACTAGACTTGAAAGATTGGTTATCTATACATGTTGTTAGGTTTTCAATTTTTCAGCGATTAGCTTTCAGTCCTGTGCAAGTTCTCCAATATATCCTATCATTCCACTGCCCCTCTTCCAGTCCTCTTTTCCTCGTGGCTTTATTTATACCATCCTTCCAAGTAAGGCGTGCTCTTCCTCATTTGTTCCGACCAGAAGCTGTCCAGCTAATAATTTTCTTTGGTAATCTTTCTTCAGTCATTCTCTGAGCATGTTCATACTATTTGAGAGCCCTTGTTTCTAATCTGTAAACACTTTCTTCTGCATCCATTTCTGCCCTTATGTATGCATTCCTTATATGCTCCATTCTTGATGCTCTCTTACTTCTCCTTAAACCGTCCATTTCTGTCGCCAGCAATTTTCTCCTCGATCTTTCACTCACTTCCATATGTTAAAATACTCTCAACTATAATTTTAATATATTTAACTTTGTTCTTCTGGTTATGTCTCCACTCCATAAAACCCCATTTAAAGAGTTTATTGCCTTTCTATCATTATTTATTCTGTTGTTAATGTCTATTTCGCTTCTACCTGACTGGTCTGTAATAGACCCAAAATATTTGAACTGTTCGACTCGTTTTATTATTTTACCATCTATTTCCATATTCATCCCTTCTCCTCCAACTACCACATATTCTGTCTTGTCAAAATTAATTTTTTTAATCCTCCTGATGGATTAAAGATTGGTTAAAGTATTAATCGAATGCATTAAGTGATGAGTTGATACGTCGTTTTCTTTGTTACAGATTGAAGATTTGATTCTCAGACCAGCTGGCGAAGTATCAGGAAGAGCACCTTGATTTTCTGAATAGGTATTCAACTACTAGAAGAAACGGATATAGATTTATGTTCCTTGAAACCTGTATATATGCTGGGCATTTTGCCATAAATGCCGTATTTATGGCTGACACAAAATTTATTGGCGGGTGGGTCAACACAGCATCCAATCAGAGGCTTGCTACACCAACAGGAAAGGGAATAGCAATGAACAAGTATCAGCTGCCATTAAATTGTGCGTCTGCTATAATACTTTTATTACCATTATAGCTAATTTTTTAATTTCTGATATTTTTATCTGTGATATCAATGATATATCCATCGATCATAGTTGCAACTATGCAGTTGACAGAATGGCACATTGAAGTCATTGAGATTACAACACATTTTGTTGTGAACAAGTATATGGGTACAATGAATTAAGTGTCATATTCACTAGACTTGCATTAACATTTGTAATGTGTAAGTTTATGATGTCGTTTGAGATAAAAGAGTTCAATTTTAAGGTGGTGAAGAAGATCACCACAAAGTAAGAGAATATGTAACTGCTCCTTTCACACAAATAAATATAAAATATAAATACAAAGTGTAAATACTCATTAATTTTAAGTAACATTTAACACAATCATATGTTATTGAAGCAGAACTAGGACTCATAATGGGACAGGGTTGCCAACATTTAAAAGTAAAATTATCGTACCAGCCACTCAAAATTATAGATTTGGATTCAAAATTATCGTACATCTTAAACTAAACGCTACAACAATAAAAATATCAGTATAACACTTATGAAAATGTAATAGTAATGATGTTTATTATATTCACTTAAAAGATTGATAACCTCAACCAGTATTGCAACTTTAGAACTTATGTCGCATTATTTATCTGAAAGTTCATCTTCCTCAACCGTTCCAGCATTATGCAAATTTGTTGCCGAGATAAACCTTAACATGTTCTCGGTCACTTGCAGATTTTCGGATCTACCACATTATTTCAAAACTAAGGCGACAGAATAAGTTCATTTACCGTATATAGAGCCAGTTTGCTTCTAACTTTAGTTTTTATTAAGCCCAGTTTAGAAAAAAACCCGTTCACAAGAAGCTTTTCTGTGGGAAAACGAAATCACTGATAAAATCAGTATTTCCACCAAGGTGGCATGTGTTTAACAGCACTTCAAAACCTGTCAGGTTCAGGCATGTTCTTTATTTCATACGGGATATCACTTGTTCCGAGTTTTCTCCATTGATCATCAATTTTCGGGACAGCGCCTTCTTCATTGAGGTTACCAGATCTGGGCACACTGGCAAAAAGAGGATAAAGGGTAGAAGGATTAGTACGATATGAAATGGCTGCCTTAGAGGGGTGGAGACAGGCCATGAGGGCATTTGTAACTAGTTTCATTTCGTGGGTGGGACAAACCAGTGAAAATTATATTTCTCCGGTATCGAACTATCATACATTCAAATTATCGTACACCCCCATAACTATCGTACGAGTTGTCAACCAAGTGTACAAGCATTAAAATTATCGTATGCCCCCATAATTATCGTACGAGTTGTCAACCAAGTGTACAAACATTAAAATTATCGTATGCCCCCATAATTATCGTACGAGTTGGCAACCCTGTAATGCGACGGGGCAAAATAAATGGGCATCTGGCAGCCCAGGACTTTATGGGGCCGGGATTCTTGTATTTCCTATACAAGAAATCAGAATGTATGTGGTATATAAGTTTACAATAATTTGTGGTTTTTTGTTATCCTCCCCAGCCCATGTTCGCACTTGTAAAACCAAGTCGCTGCTGACATTTTCGTTTAAGTCACAAAACCACTGAGTTTATCTGTAAATGTGTGAGTGTATATATGTGTGAAGAACAACATGAAGATTAATAGGTGATTGTCTATGGTAATAATTGTTAAATCGCCGTTATTTGTTTGATTAGATTGTTGGATAATTTAAATACAAGTTATTATTTACAAAGTTTAATGCACTGTTATATTCAGGCAACAAGAATTTATATCACAGAACACTCTGGATTGGCACCAATGTGTAGCAGCTTGATGTAGTTCTTGCAACTGTCACAAGATCTCACCACTACACATTACACATCTTGTCAGTCTCCATACTCCCTTGTGTCTCTGGACCTACGGATCAGCAATAAGAGCGAGAGTTTTAAAAATTTATTCAGTAATTAAAATTTTCTGGTAGACGTTATTGAAATTTGAATGACAGAAGTAGCTTTAGGTGACTTTTATATAAAATTTTGCAGGTAAAACTATGACAAACCACATTCAGCTACATTATAATTTCAAACTGAATCATCCGGAGATTGACGGACACATTGAGTATTTGTCACTTTGTATATATACCCGTCGGGCATGCTACAACCCTTGTACTCGCTTCGGCGGTACATATACTAAAATTGGAACGATACAGAGAAGATTAGCATGGCCCCTGCGCAAGGATGACACGCAAAATCGTGAAGCGTTCCACATTTTTTATCACTTTGTTCACATTATTATTTATACGACCTCAGCATTTCGTGTACATGAGGAGAAACATTACAATTAGTGGATGTGACAGTTGTTTCGAATTTTGACATTTGCCAAAATATGGGTACCTACCTACTACGTATGCAATGGATTGGTACATTGATATCCGTGTATTTATAATTGTGGTTGCTGTTGTTGTTATTGTTATTATTATTATTATTATTATTATTATTATTATTATTATTATTATTATTATTATTATTATTATTATTATTATTATTATTATTATTGTTATTGTTATTGTTATTGTTATTGTTATTGTTATTGTTACTGTTACTGTTACTGTTACTGTTACTGTTACTGTTACTGTTACTGTTACTGTTACTGTTACTTTTACTGTTACTGTTACTGTTACTGTTATTATCATTATCATCATCATTATTATTTTTATTATTATTATTATTATTATTATTATTATTATTATTATTATTATTATTATTATTATTATTATTATTATTATTATTATTATTATTATTACTTATTATTATTATCCTTATCATCAACATCATCACCATCACCATCATCACCACCACCACCACATCCCCCACCCCCACCACCCCCATCACCACCACCACCGCCGCCACCGGTGTGTGACCGGTGTGGTTTATATGGTGCTACCATCACTACAGAGAGATACGTGGCTCAAAGATGGCTGCTGACAAAATGGCGCCCAATATTTTTGCACTGGCCCAGTCATTGAAATTTGCATTTTCTTTTATTTATGTGGAGTACAAATATGCTTGCACAAGAAAAATCTGATGTGTTGCACTCACATTACTTTCTCCACACTTGTACTAGTCATTCTTACAAACTCTTATTCCTATATTCTCTTCGTGTTAGTTGAGATAAACATTTGCAGAATTTATCTTAACCAGCAGTAAGCTTGTTGGCATAAATAAATAATAATGTTGCATTTTACGAAATTTTCAAGTTTTCCGAAACTGACACAGATAATAAGGAATATCTCCGAAATGGTTCACTCTACAAAAAAAAAAAAAAAATATTTGGATTTAGATGTGTGTTTTAGCGAGATATACATTTTTTGTAGAGTAAGATTTTGTCTATCTCTTACGGTTTACGAATTATTCAAAAGTCAACCAGAGCAAACAGGACTACATAGGCTATAGCCAGAAAATTCAACATATACATTTCATTTGTCATAAAAATGTGTTAATCCTATGTCATTTTAATCAAAATCGTTAGAGCCATTTTCAAGAAAATAAACATTTTCAAAAAATGTTCCATGTAAAGAGTACTTTAGGATGGGGCTATTTTCTTCAAAATCTTCGTGTTGCATCCTTGAAGGACATTAAACTTAAATACCAAATTTGGTTTTTAATTGACTTCGTTTTTGAGTTATGCTGTCCACAGACTGGCAGACACACAAACAGACACACACACACACACACACACACACACACACACAGGCGCGCGCGCTCCCGGGCCTTTTTCTAAAAATGCTTTTTTTTGGATTCAGGGGGTCACAAAACATATATTCCCGGTGAAATCTCGACATGGAATTTTTGAGTGGAATACAATACTTCCCCTACTTGCCAGAAGAGAAATTAAAAATGAGCAACAATGTTGCATTTTACGAAAGCCTCGTTTTCCGAAACTGACACAGATAACAAGGAATATCTCCGAAATAGTTCACTCTACAAAAAATTTATTTGGACATAAATGATGTGTTTTAGCGAGATATACGTACATTTTTTGTATAGTAAGATTTTGTCTATCTCTTACAGTTTACGAGTTACTCAAAGTCATACAGAGCAAACAGGACTACAGGGGCTATAACCAAAAAATTCAAAATATACATTTCACTTGTCATACAAATATCTTAAACATATAACATTTTAATCAAAATCGTTAGTCATTTTCATGAAAATCAAAATTATCGAAAAACTTTCCATGTAAATGGTAGTTTAGGATGGAAATATTTTCTTCAAAATCTTCGTGTCACATCCTTGAAAGACATTAAACTTAAATACCAACTTTGGCTTTTTAACCGACTTTTCGTTTTTAGTTATGCTATTCAAAGACTGACACAAACACACACACGGACCTTTTGCTAAACATCTGTTGTGTTGCACTCACATGACTATCTCTACTCTTGTACTAACCATTCTTACAAACTCTTATTCCTATATCTTCTTCGTGTTAGTTAAGATAAACTTTGTAAAAATTATCTTATTGCTTATTTCCTTGTAGGTGCAAGGGGAATATTAGAATACAGTAGGCTTTGTGTGATAGTCAAATCTTTTAAAGCTTTGAGATCCCATTCTCTTTGCACACTTAACATATAAAAAAAATGAACAACGATGTTCCATTTCACGAAAGTTTTAAGTTTTCCGAAACTCACATACATAACAAGGAATACCTCCGAAATGGTTCACTCCACAAAAAAAAATTATTTGGACCTAAATGTGTGTTTTAGCGAGATACACATTTTTTGTAGTGTAAGATTTTGTCTATCTCTTACGGCTTATGAATTATTCCAAAGTCAACCAGAGCAAAAAGGACTACATAGGCTAAAGCCAGAAAATTCAAAATAAACATTTCATTTGTCATAAAAATATGTTAAACATATGTCATTTTAATCAAAATCATTAGTCATTTTCAAGAAAATAACAATTTTCCAAAAATTTTTCATGTAAAGGGTAGTTTAGGATGGGGCAATTTTCTTCAAAATCTTGTTGTTGCATCCTTGAAAGACATTAAACTTAAATATCAAATTTGGTTTTTAATCGACTATTTGTTTTTGAGTTATGCTGACAGACACACAGACACACACACACACACACACACACACACACACACACACACACACACACACACACACACACACACTCACACCTTTTTCTTAAAATGCTGTTTTTTAATTCAGGGGGCCTCTAAGCATATATTTCCGGTGAAGTCTCGATATTGAATTTTTGGGTGGAATACAATACTTCCCCTACTTACCAGTAGAGAAAGTAAAAATGAACAACCATGTTTGATTTCACGAAGGTTTTGTTTTCCGAAACTGACACAAATAACAAGGAATATCTCCGAAATGGTTCACTGTACAAAAACCTTATTGAGACATGAAGTGTGTGTTTTGCAAGACCTACATTTCTTGTATGGTAAGATTTTGTCTATCTCTTACAGTTTAATGATAGTTTCTCGGGCTAACAGCCAGGTCAAATTAGGGTAACTACCCAAGCTTTCAGCAACTAACTCTGCCGCCATCCTCAGGGGAACTCAGTTACTTAGTTACCCTAATCTGACCTGGCTGTTAGCCCGAGAAACTATCATCAATAATCAACGCCGGGAAAGCTTCAAGTCATTAATCTCTTACAGTTTACGAGTTATTCAAAAGTCATCCAGAATAAACAGGACTACAGCGGCTATAGCCAGGAAATTCAAAATATACATTTCATTTGTCATACAAATATCTTAAACATATGACATTTTAATCAAAATCGTTAGCCATTTTCAAGAAAATAATTTGCGAAAAATTTTTCCATGTAAAGGGTGGTTAAGGGTAGTTAAGGTTCTCCAAAATCTTCGTGTCGCATTCTTGAAAGACATTAAACTTAAATACCAACTTTGGTTTTTAACCGACTTTTCGTTTTTGAGTTATGTTGTCCACAGACTGACACAGACACACACGCGCGCGCGCGCGCACACACACACACACACACACACACACACACACACACACACACACACACACGGACCTTTTTGTTAAAATCCTCGTTTGGATTCAGGGTGCCTCAAAACATATGTTCGGTGAAATTTCGACATCTAATTTTTGGATGGAATACAATACTTAGTAGTAGAGAAAGTAAGAAGGATTATTACCTATTCAGTCTACTTTTAATGGAGTGAGACAACAATGGAGCTATCTTGGAGTTTTTATTTGTTCAGAGTTCAGAGTTATTTTATTCAGGAATATTTGCCTGGTGCCGGTACAAAGGGGCACGGCTTACAGGCTAAAATTTACATTAAATACAATTTACAAAATTTACATGGGTACTCTCATTTGCTTTTGTCTCATCAAAAACCCATACGGTGAGCAGCCTTAGCTCACCGTGAACAGTTTTTGGGCGTATTCTCAGTCTTTTTGTTTGTTCTTTTTTGATAGTTTTTTGTTTATGTACACGGATACATACTCTCACTCACTCCTGGGCATACCACACATATGTCCCATCACAATCACACGCGCACACACACACACGCGCGCGCGCGCGCGCGCTCGTATATACATATTTACACATACTGCACTATATACACTTCACTATTTACAGTTTTTCCGCGGTTTTCCTGTGCGGATCAGGTTGCAGCTCCTGTGGCGTTTCCGAGGCACAGACCTCTTCCGGAGTGTGTGGCCTAGGGCCTGGGTTGCATGGGTGCGCGTCAGTCGGCGAGCCACGCAATGTCTAGAACATTTTAATTCTAGCATGTTTTCGATGCTTTGGCTCGCCCTTGCCAATATTGGCAATCACGTCATTTTGGTGATTTCTGATGCGCGTCCACGCGACAGTGGCTCTTTTTGTTATTGCCTCGGGAATGGATGGGATCTGGGTTTCCTGGTGCAGGGTATGGTTAGTGGTTAGGATGGGAGCAGAGAATTTTCCGGAGGGAGAGGTTTTGGAGGGTTTGGATAGTCTTCAGGGCGGTTTTTGAGGCGTTTGCCCAGGCCACACACGCGTATAGAACCACTGACAGGATGACAGCTTTATACAGGACGAGTTTGGACTTCAGTTGCAGCTGTTTGCTGCGGAAGATGGGGGCGCATAACTTTAGCCGCTGTCTGCCTCTGTTGGCGCTATTTTTATGTGGGTGGACCAGCACATTGTGCGGTCCAAGGTAACCCCTAAGTATTTAACCTGCCGACGACAGTGCAATACTTGACCACCGACCGTTAGGTCCATTGCCAAAGTGTGATGCCGCTTAGAGAAATGAATCAGCTGTCATTTGTTGGGATTAATTTTAATTTTCCAGTCATGTTGCGATGAGAGGAAATTATTAACATAACGTTGCATTTCTGCAAGGCCGAAACGTGGATTTCTATGGTGGTTGTATATTGCAGTGTCGTCAGCATACATGGTGACCTTACATCTGGCGTCCACTGGGAAATCCTTAGTGAATAACATATACAAAAAGGGTGACATGATTGCCCCTTGTGGGACGCCAGCCCGCATCACTCGCTCCCGTGAGGAGGAGCGGCCTACTTGGACGTAAAACTTCCGTTCTTTCTAGAAAATTGTGCAGCAAGTATAGATAGTTTTGAAGAGCCGGGAAATTGTGGTGCAGTTTGTAAATAAGGCCATTGTGCCAGCACCGGTCGAATGCGGCTTCTACGTCCAGAAATAGTGCCAACGTTGAAGCCCCATTGTTAAATTGCTCTGTTACATCATCAGTTAGCCTGAGAAGCTTTAACTCAGTAGAATGTCCTTTTCGAAAACCAAACTGTGAATTTGAGAGTTCATGGGATTCCGAAACTCGTTTTTGAAGTCGAGAAAGTATAAGTTTTTCGAGCAATTTACCAATAGTAGACAAGAGACTAATGGGGCGGTAGTTTTGCGGTTGTCTGGTGCTTTTCCCTTGCTTTGGGAGCATAATTACCTTGGCTCGTTTCCAAGTGGAGGGGAAATAGCCTTGCTGCAGACAGGCGTTAAATATTTTGGTCAGTTGCACCAGGACTTTTCTCGGGAGATGCTTAAGTTCCTCATTAGTCACTTTGTCTGGGCCGGCCGCTTTCCCATTAGGTAATTTCCTAATGAGCTTGTAAACTTCCTGCGGTGTTATTTGAGGTAGCTGTTGCTCTTGCTTCTGCGCCACCCAGGTTTGTACCCATGGCTGTACCTCCCGTTCTATATCGCGGTTGGTAACTGGGTTTTCGCTGAATGTATCTTCAAGACAGTCAGCGAAGACCTCGGCTTTCTCCTCTTCGGAGAAGTGCAGGCCGCCATGAGTGTGCAGCGCCTCAGTTGCGGAGTTGACGCTCGTGGAGACCTTAAATGCCTTTAATAGTTTCCACAGGGAAGAGTCCGAATGGGTGGTACTCAGCATTTTGTTTTCCCACTGTTCAGTTTTGTTGATTTTAATTTGGTGGCGAATAATGTTGCGTAGCCATTTCGCTAGCATTTTGTATTCAGGCTGACGGGTATACCGCCACAGTCTTGTCAAGCGTCATCTCCTTGCAATGAGTTGCTCTACCTCGGGGTACGTGCAAAAACCGGGTGGTCTTGTGGTGTAATTGGTAGCGCTTCTCTTGGCCGTGTGTAGCGAGGCAGTGAAGTTTTCAATGGCGACATCTATGTCTGAGTATGACAGTCTGGGTTGCGCCATCCTGTGCATTCCCACGGTGAACTTATTCCAGTCAGTCTCAGCCCTCCTTCGAGGGCTAGAGGCACTGGCTGAAACACAACTCTGTATGTCGAAATGCACAGGAAGATGGTCGGAGTCCAGGCTGTGGTACACTGTAAAGTTAATCAAAGGTATCGCATTTTTTGTTAGTACGAAGTCCAAAATTTCGGGGTCAAAGTGCCCCGATCTGTGCGAAAATGTGGGATCTGGGGGAAGGTGTACCTCTATGTCGTCATTGTCAGTTATAAGTTCAACCAGGAGATTTCCAGCCGCGTTTGCTCGGCGAGAAAACCACCAGGGGTGCCGGGCGTTGAAATCTCCTGCAATTATAACGTGCTCCTCTAAAGCGAGGATTTGTTCAAGGTCACGTATGAAACCTGGGGAGTTGGGGGGGGGGGGGCGATAATGCGTTACCAGCATCACCGTTTGACTATTTACACGTGTTTTAAGTGCTGTGCACTCTAACGCTGCCAGTGCAGGTAGCGTAACAGAAGCATGAGCAATAGTGTTTCTGTCGTTCCGGAAGATTTGATACCCCTGGAGCTTAAAAGTATGCTCGTGCTTTAATTTTGTTTCGCAAATGAATGTGACATCAATTTTGTTACGCCGCAGGTAATTTTCAAGTTCCACAGGAGTGCGCGAGTTAAAGTTATGCCTCCCCTTGAAGTTGCCAATTACTCGAAGAGGGTGGTTACCAAACATAAGATGGCTTCCAACTTCTCCATGGTATTATTGCAGCTTTTTAATCTTGCGATTATGGGCCGCAACTTTGTTAGAAGCGCCGGGAGGTTTAAGTCCTTAAACAGACTGAAAATTTGTCTTAAACCTCCCAGTTCGTTGGTGGGCGCCTGTGAGGGCTGTGGCTGTGGAAGGGGACCATTTTGTGGTTGCACGGGTGCATTTTGCCCTCTGGCGGCCCCTGCAAAGGAGGTGCCGTTTTTGACCAGGGCCGGGTAGGGGATGGGTCGTGGCCCTGGTTGAGCACCAGGAGAGTTCCTGGCTGCAGCTGCCAGTTGACGGCGGTGATGTTCCATTTTGAAGGTCTCACACCCCCTATAGCTGGCAGGGTGCGCTTCCCCACAGTTCGCACGGTGGGGTATGACGTCCTGCTTGGCCTTCCTTGAGCAGTCAGCTAGGCGGTGGAGGTCACCGCATTGTATACAGCAAAACCCTCCATAAGATTCAGGAACGCCTAATTTCAAATAAACAAAATTATCTGTTAGAATATTGAACAAACTCATACATGAACTAAAAATCATTATACATTCTTTAATTTTACAAAGAAATGCATTTCCTTCTGTCTTTTGAGGTAAAATATGTGTACAACAAGGGATTAAAATCTCAACACTGCAATCCTGCTTTCGAGACTGTTTAGGGGACAGTGGCACGCTCTGTGGGTTAAAGTTATACTTTATCTCCCGTCTAGCGTGAACCACATGCTATGTCGGTAAACTAGCTCGCTGCAGTCGTGTGTACGGTGTAGTTAAAATTTTCAAGACCATTCCACTCATACGTGACTTGGTTGAAATCAACCAATCATATGCATAACAATTTAAAATTTCAACCAATGACAGCCTTCATTCGCGAAAAATGTTTATTTAATTATCACCTCCTCTACTGCTCTTGTGTTATACTAATCTAGAGAATCTAGCTCTACTGTGCTATAGATGCACAACAGCTGACGGAATTTCAGCAACAGAGCCGCTATATAAATACAACTCGTGATAGTCAAAGTCTCTAGATATCACACGTGGCATTACTTATGATAAATAAAAGTCTAATGTGTTGCACTCACATAACAATCTCTACTCTTCTACGGGGCCCTAATGACCAAGTTGTCGACGGGCCCTTAAACCCGACACACTCACTCACTCACTCTACTCTTCTACGAACTATTCTTACAAACGCTTATTCCTCTAATTCATGTTAATCGAAATAAAAATTTGCAGAAAGTCTCTTACTGCTAATTTTCTTATAGGTGCAACGGAATTATGGGAACACAGAGACTTTAAACCAGGGGAAGACAACTTCGGGCCGTGTGACGTATTTAAACGAAGAGCCAGTTTGTACGTTCGTGTGACGTCAGGCGAGAGTGGTGTATTGCTATGCTGCCTAGGTCAGCGGCGCTACTTGCCGGAACCTGAATGAATATGAAAAATGTTTTTTGGGCATGTTTACAACTTGTCCGGGCTGTTTAGGGAGAACCCTCTTCAGCCTAGTCTGAGGGTGTTTATTTGTTGTGTGAGGGATCTTAACGTCATTAGTGCGAATTTTGGGTTTTATTTTGTGTTTTTGTTGACGTTGTGTAGTGTGGTGTGCAGTGGTTTTGTGTTTGTGTTCAGTTCCCCGTGTTTCACATTAGTTTGAGACCAGGCTTCAAGGTGTAGAAACATTGTCAACTACGTTTCAGATCTTTGCAATCCCGTATTCATTGGATGTTAACAATGTTTCTAGCGGGTAACAAATTGAATTGATAAATTCACAGTGCGACGATTTGCTGAAGGACAAATATAAATACAAGAAAGACTTGGCTGATTTTTATAAGAATGTTCCTCAAACCAGATTTCTGAGGTTGTGTGCCCTTGTTGCACGGATATTATGTATGTTTGGTTCTACGTATGTGTGCGAACAATTCCTTTCTGTTATGAACCCTTCTAAGTCAAAATCCCGAAGCATATTGTCAGATCACAATCTAACATGCAGTCTTCGGTTACAAATGTGCCGTACATTACGCCCTAACATTGACAAACTAGTTAAAGAAAAGCGAAACGGCAAATGTCGGAAAATGTCCATCTAATTGTTCTGTATAGCTCTCCTCTAGCTCAGGCAAAATAGTTATAATTTCTGTTCTATTTGCGTTATAACATGATTGTTCACATAAACTAGAATTTATATATATGGCATAAAGCCGAAATGTAATTATTTATAATCTGTGACTATTCCTTAACTGAAACAGCATTAAAATTACGATGTCGCGCACGCCATTTCCTCTTCCCCGCTGTGACGTCACACATTCAACTGGCCTTCGATGAGAGCATGTCAGCTGAATGAGCTGACGTCACAGCAGCATTACCTGTCTTCCCCTGCTTTAAACAATGGTCAGATGTTTTAAAGCTGATCACTATGTGATGACCTTGAAATTTGATTCTCTTTGCACGCCCAAGAAATAAAACAGTGAATGACTTCCCATTTGAGAAAAGTAAGTAATGGAAAATTCAGACAAAAAATAGGGAACATCTTCGAAATGGTTTACTCCACGAAAAGTATTTGATATAAATTATGTTTTACCAAGATCTACGTTTTTTATGAAGCAAGATTTTGTAGATCTCTTAACGGTTTACGAGTTATGCAAGTCATCCCGAAGAAAGAGGACTTCTGAGGACAGTACCAGAAAATTCAAGATATACATTCCATTTGTCATCAAAATATGTTATAATCAAAATCCTTGGGACCATTTTTTATAAAATCAACCTTTTGAAAAATGTTCCATATAAAGGTTAGTCTGGGCTGGAGGGATTTTCTTGAAAATCTTCGTGTCACATGCTTGGAAGTTTGGTTTTTAATCGACCTTTGGTTTGTGAGCTCTGTTCACAATATGCACGCGCGCGCTCACACACACACACACACACACACACACACACACACACACACACACACACACACACAAGCAAGAAACGTAGTGGATTTTGAGAATAGATTTGGTTAAATCGAATTTAATTACATTTTACGAATATTCAATTGACCAGCCATTTGATCAAGAAAATTGATTTTTCAGGCTTAGAAATAAACAAAATATTGATACAATTTTGTGTTGGCGAGACTCGAGGAATTGGGGCAGGCTTAGGCCTAACCACAAAATGTGTTGTGATGAAACTCAAGAAATTAGTTTGAAAAGTTCTCAAGGTAAGTTCAACAAATTTGAGTGACTGTGAAAACAATTCCACGTCGTTTTCTGATGTTCATTACGATGCCAAGGAGAGGACGAGCTGAAATATTACTTTGAATATATGATGTTTATGGCGAACCCATAATTTGACAGATGCATCTGTAGTAACTAGAAGATAGCGTAGTGAAAATCATGAAATTATTAGTTGTTTCTAGTACATAGATAATTTAAGTGTATGCTGTAATGAACAAACTCTCAGTGTTTAACTGTTAAAAAGATACTCTATTTTAACATGTTAGCGTGCTAGGACGTGGATTTATCTTACGCGGAATTGAAATATTCTTCGACACCGAATGTGCTTTGAAAATGCCATGTTTCAGCGGTACATTCAAGGAAGTTGAGAAGAAGTTAGATATGAATTTTCATTACCAGACCTCGACCCAGGGTTCCAGCACGCTTGAAGTTACGAGTGCACGAGCGACTGTGTTGTGTAGGATAGGAAGAGGCTGCCTGTAGTTAGCCTTGCCTCAACATGTTAACATCTAGTCACAGTAGAGCAAAAAATAAATATTCCCATTTTCCAATGCATGTCTAGTATGCAAAATAATTACTTAACAATTATGTTGGACTTAAATTATCATGCACAAGTTTTAACATCCCAAAATAACAATTTTCCATGTGTGTGAGCAAAGTACAAGCAATATAACACACACACACTCACACACACACACACACACACACACACACACACACACACACACACACACACACCACCCCCGAAAAGTTTCCGGGCAAAATTCTAATAGGTTCATACAACATTAATAATGGTTTCAACATAGAATCATCGGGCCATGATCGGATTAGGAGAATTACGTCACTGCAGTTTGCGCTGCAGCCCGTCTTTTTCGTTAGCCACGGTCTACAGTATTTTGTGACATTACAACTCACAACTGTTTTCTTCACTTTCTCTCTCATACACTAACTTCGACGGTACAATCACTCAGCACTCATTACAACTTTTTCACTTCGATGCAACATACGAATATTTCACGACAGTAACAAACACACACACACACACACACACACTAAAACTAAAAACTGACTGACTTCGATGATTCATGTATATAATTAACTATTAACCAACTCCTCTGGTCACTTCGCCTCCTTATATAGCGAGGATGGCGTAACATGACCTTTCTCGAACTTCTAGAAATACACCGGCTGCTGAAAACTTCTCGAATTATCTAGAACACTCCTTTGACATGCCGCGCTCATTATTGTCACGTGTTTGCTCGCGTGAGTGGTGTGACGAAGCCTGATCTTGAGCGCCTTTGATACGCACCGCGCCTAGTCTGTGGTGTGGTAGTTTGGCCGCGACTGTTGTGCGCCGCGCCTGGCGTCACTAAGTTCATGTTTAAGGAAGTTTAATTCCAACTTTACTTCTGGTTTCTGATTGAGAATATCAATCAGGAGAGTGTACCCTTATCGCCCGGCCGCTCCGTTCTTCTAGCCGCAATCAAGGTCACGGAGGCGTGCAAATGGCGACTCCCCCTACCGTAAGGCGACTACATAACCTTTTAGGGAAGCTTATTTTCCACCAGGATAGCTATTAAGTTGGCATCACGAGGCTGAGTGCACCCCAGGATAGACTCCCAGAGGGAAAAATTCCCAAGCCGGTATCGGAGATCGAATCCGGGATCCCCACGCCAGAGGCAGGTTCGTTGCCACTGCGCTATGGAGGTGGTCACCAATCCGATTGAAGGACGTTAATTAATTAACAAAGCAAACAAGAAAAATGACCCCTTATAGCTAATCGTCACTTGGCCAAAGCTCGCCCCAATTTTTTATAGCGTGGATTAACTCATAAACTGCTATTGGACATAGAAATAGAGTCTTTATACCATCATGTATAGTACGACTAGAGTTGTAAACCTATCGTAGGCTACCGTAGACTATCATAGTTATGTGTAGACTACGGTAGTTTTCGTAGTAGAATTGGTCAGTTAAGAACCTACCCGCATTGCCTGTACGTTAGGTGTGTTGCATACCTATCGGGCTGTACCTCATGTCGATCGCGTTCTTTGCCCTTTCTTATAATTAGGACTGGGATCTTTAGGTGCTAAAAGCTTGGGAAATATTTACTTTTATGTGCTGAAGACGCCAAAAATATGTGCCATAACAAATATAACATTTTTTTTACAGTATACGACCACATCTCCCTTAAATTTTCCATCCCTAAAGATTTATGATTTTCACGAGAATTGACATTGAATTTTGAATGTTGTTACCACTTAAATGTTGTGTTACTTGTGAATGTTGTTCTGCCGTTATAGCTTTACCACATGGCTGAGTATACAGGATTTTACCACCATAACTGAAAATACCCTTAAATTCCGCAGCATACTGTTGCACTATTTTTCACTGTGGACACGTTTTATCTACTGTGAACTCAAATCTGTCAATATGTGACTTCACAACACAACTAAAAGGTTGTATAGCCTTTGCAAATTTACAAACGAAAAATCCATTATCAGTTTAATGGCCACCTAAGAATCAGTGTATAGACTAGCGGGCTTGAAGTGGTAACAAATGTTTAATCAAGTGCATGACAGTGGAGAAATTCCCCGTGGGTTAATGTAGCTTGAGAAATCAGGATGTTTATATTTTCTTCCAACTGAAGGATAGCTGACATAACATATTCTGACATCTTGTCTATGTAATTAAGCATTAAAGAAGATAGATGGTGACCTGTTAAAAATAAATCTGTTGCTGTTTTATGTGACTTTATGTACGTAATATATGGAAAAATGCGATTTTTGTGCAATTTATATGAATATCCGAAAATACTTATTCACATAAAAATGTATTTTTCTGTGCAATAAAACTTAAAATAGTTGCTCTGGCGTGAATACCCAGAATATTAAACTCAGTTTCAAGTTTGTATTAGAACGCAAACAAAATATGTATTTATCTAAAAATCCCAGCCGTACTCATGTTTTACTGGATTCCTCTAAAAACCGGAAGCGTTGAACTTTGAACCTTCTCAAAACAGAGGGCACGCTCTACGGAACATTAGTGTCTTCAGTCTTCAATAACATTTGGAATCTTCTCTGTGGTGATCATGAGTAATGTTATTTTGAACCGAAAAGTGCAATACTTATTTGGATCACAGTGACCAAAATCATGATCATAGCTTTGGTGATCATTGTGTTTGAATTGCCCATTAAATGTCTTAATTCATTGCATTTTGTAGTATGTTTCTTCCCTATCAACTCTACCAGTAATCCTACCATTTACTACGTAATTTATACACTATACCAAAACTACTGAACCGTAATTTTGGTAGAGAACAGCTCTAAGCACAAAAAGTTAGAAATGCATCTTCGGAAACCACGTGTATACGTGGATTTCATATTTCATTAATACTCTTTGGTAATGACAGATCAATTGCGGCGTCTGGTAATGAATGCAGACATCGTCAGTATGAGGACCTTATTTTTACACTCATTGTTGGATTTCTCGTTTTTTATTTTTAATAATCCAAGACCTAGATGCTTTGGAGCAATTGGCTTTTGATACCAAGCTTTTCTTTTTATTTACAGTGAGATTGTGATCTAACGCTGCAATCGTGGATCTAAGTTGAAGACCATTATACGAAAAAGTATTCTTTTCGGAACATATCCGAGAGATAGACTTGATAGCTTTTAAAACTCTCATTATGTATAAAATATGTCGAATTGAGCCAAATATTATAAGACCGTACTATCGAAAATAATCTTCTTTAGATCGTTCTAAACATTTTATGGACATTTAATCCATTAGTTTATTTATTTATATATTTATTCAGTTATTTATTATTTATTTATTTACTTATTTATTTATTTATTTATTTATTTATTTATTTATTTATTTATTTATTTATTTATTTATTTATTTATTTATTTATTTATTTATTTACTTACTTACTTACTTACTTACTTACTTACTTACTTACTTACTTACTTACTTACTTACTTACTTACTTACTTACTTACTTACTTACTTACTTACTTACTTACTTACTTACTTACTTACTTACTTACTTACTTACTTACTTACTTACTTACTTACTTACTTACTTACTTACTTACTTACTTACTTACTTACTTACTTACTTACTTACTTACTTACTTACTTACTTACTTACTTACTTACTTACTTACTTACTTACTTACTTACTTACTTACTTACTTACTTACTTACTTACTTACTTACTTACTTACTTACTTACTTACTTACTTACTTACTTACTTACTTACTTACTTACTTACTTACTTACTTACTTACTTACTTACTTACTTACTTACTTACTTACTTACTTACTTACTTACTTACTTACTTACTTACTTACTTACTTACTTACTTACTTACTTACTTACTTACTTACTTACTTACTTACTTACTTACTTACTTACTTACTTACTTACTTACTTACTTACTTACTTACTTACTTACTTACTTACTTACTTACTTACTTACTTACTTACTTACTTACTTACTTACTTACTTACTTACTTACTTACTTACTTACTTACTTACTTACTTACTTACTTACTTACTTACTTACTTACTTACTTACTTACTTACTTACTTACTTACTTACTTACTTACTTACTTACTTACTTACTTACTTACTTACTTACTTACTTACTTACTTACTTACTTACTTACTTACTTACTTACTTACTTACTTACTTACTTACTTACTTACTTACTTACTTACTTACTTACTTACTTACTTACTTACTTACTTACTTACTTACTTACTTACTTACTTACTTACTTACTTACTTACTTACTTACTTACTTACTTACTTACTTACTTACTTACTTACTTACTTACTTACTTACTTACTTACTTACTTACTTACTTACTTACTTACTTACTTACTTACTTACTTACTTACTTACTTACTTACTTACTTACTTACTTACTTACTTACTTACTTACTTACTTACTTACTTACTTACTTACTTACTTACTTACTTACTTACTTACTTACTTACTTACTTACTTACTTACTTACTTACTTACTTACTTACTTACTTACTTACTTACTTACTTACTTACTTACTTACTTACTTACTTACTTACTTACTTACTTACTTACTTACTTACTTACTTACTTACTTACTTACTTACTTACTTACTTACTTACTTACTTACTTACTTACTTACTTACTTACTTACTTACTTACTTACTTACTTACTTACTTACTTACTTACTTACTTACTTACTTACTTACTTACTTACTTACTTACTTACTACTTACTTACTTACTTACTTACTTACTTACTTACTTACTTACTTACTTACTTACTTACTTACTTACTTACTTACTTACTTACTTACTTACTTACTTACTTACTTACTTACTTACTTACTTACTTACTTACTTACTTACTTACTTACTTACTTACTTACTTACTTACTTACTTACTTACTTACTTACTTACTTACTTACTTACTTACTTACTTACTTACTTACTTACTTAC